>OX638371.1:44643323-44738918 GCA_951812925.1 Calliopum simillimum | reverse complement strand
GAGAATAATAATAAGAAAAAATTTGGAAAGTGTGGAATGGTATAGAAAAATATCAAAAAATTAAATATATGGGTGATTCTTAGATAACTGTGCTTTTTCGAGTAGTAAAATTGGCAGATAATTTTTTTGGATTTTTGCAAGTTTCTTCATGCTATCTTATGTAAACACACTCTTAAAACTCACCTTTGTAGTAATATTGTATTATATTGGTTATCACTAGTTAACATCTGTTTATTTATTATTGTAATTATATATAGTTCTTGTTATCAACATTGTACTGTAATTATAACTATCTATGCTTTACTGTTTTATAATTTATATTTACACATACATTCAAACATTCATTATGTATACATACATTTAAGCATTCACGATTGTATGATTGAGAAAACCTGTGTGCATGCGCATAGAAAAGAAGAGAAGAACATTGAGTTGGCAGAATAAAAGTGACGCTTAAACTGAACAGACGTGTGTTTTACTTGCTACAATCTTCAGAAGTGGGATTCTAAAAGAAAACTTTTTTTAAAATTCTTTTATTCTTTTCGCCTACATAAAGGGCCATTAAAATTTAATAAACAAAATAAATTTAAATTATACTAAAAAGACAGTGAAATTGTGAAAAAAAAAAAAAAAAAACAAGCATAATAATGAGTGTTGAAAATATACGTAATTTTGTATTGGCAGAGGAGTTCACTACTCTTGAATTAAAAGAATGGTTGCGTTCATTAGGTTTGTCGACATCTGGAACAAAAAATGCTTTGGTTGCTCGATTGAACAATCTTTCTATTGAACAACGAGGTGAGATACCAGTAATTGTTCTAGAAGGCCAACGTGGTTTTTTGAACAGCAACGGCAACGGCAACGGAAAAAATAACGGCACTTCAACTGAAGTACAAGTGGGAAAAACCAACAACAATGAAATTGACGACGCCAACAACGAAAGCAAAGTAAGTGACAACGAAGCTAGAAACGACGCAAGTGGTGACAGAAACGAAGTGTGCAGCAATGAAGGCAGAAGCAACGTAAGTTTTGATGAAAACAAAGTAAGCGATGGTAAAGGCAAAAACAACGCAAGCAATGACAAAGTCAGATACAACGAAAATGATGGAGAAAACAATGTGAGCAACAACAGAAATGACAGTGGCAGCTATGATCGCAGTGAAATCAAAGAAAATAAAAACGACGAAAGCAACGATGATCTGAACGATGACGAAAATTTTTACGGAAGCAGCGAACATCAAAATTTTAATAAAATGAAACGGGAAATGGACATGCTGAAAAAAGAAATGCAGTTACTATGTAAGGAAAAAGAATTGATTCAAAAAGAGAACGAGCTATTAAAGAAAATTACCCAATTGGAAATTTCGCCATCAAAGTTTGTTGACAATGCTGATTCATTCAATACAATTAAAGAGTTTGTTCCTGATTATGATGGTTCTAGTTCATTTGAAATTTGGAACGCCCAATTGGAAAGTGTTATAAAAAACTTCAATGTAAAATCAAATTTGGTTCGTGCACTTATTGCTAATAAAGTTAAAGGCAAAGTTCAATTATGGCTGTTTTCAAAACCAAATTATGTGGTGCAGCCAATTAATGAATTGTTAGCAGAAATGCAAATTGTTTTTGGTTCCAAACAAACAAAGTTGGCTCTTCGCAAAAGATTTGAAAGTCGCAGATGGTCAGTAAATGAATCGTTTTCTGAATATTTCAACGCTAAAATGTTTTTGGCTCAAAATGTCAACCTCAAAAAAGATGAGCTCATCGATTGTTTGATTGAGGGCATTCCTGAAATGCAACTTAGGTCGCAGGCACATCTTCAATGTTTTGCAGATGAATTTCAGCTATTGCAAGCATTTGCAAAAGTAGAGTTAAGTAAGAACAACAATTACAAAGAAAGGAAAGGAGAGATGAAAACTGAAGTGCGCTGTTACAATTGCAATTGTGGAGGACATATGGCTGCCGAATGTCTCAAACCAAAACGTAAAGAAGGTGCTTGTTTTGTTTGCAATGAGTTAGGACATCGGGCTGCTGAGTGTGCACTACATAAGGGACGTCGATTCCAGACTAATGATAAAGACAATTATGTAAGAAAATTTATGATTTATTCTAATGAAAATATTGAATTTTGTTTTCCTTTAGCATGCCTCATAGACTCTGGTAGTACAACAAATGTAGTAAGAAAGTGCTGTTTACCACAAAATTTTCAATCATATTTTTCATTTCATACTGTTCAAAAAGAAGAAAATTGTTATTTTGGATTAAATAAAAGTCAGTTAGAAGTGCTGGGTAAAATTCATTGTTTTGTTTTCATTGGAAAAGAAAAAATTAAATTTGAAATGTTGGTAGTATCGGATGAGTCTATGAGTTATAAAGCTATATTAGGAAGAGATTTTATGAAAGATGCAAGAATTAAAATGATTTGTGAGTTGGAAAATTTAAATAATACTGATTTGCATGATATGCAGCCAGTATTAGTGAATCAACAAATTGTTGATAAAAATCAAAGTATTTGTAAAAAACTTAGTGCCAAAGTATGTGGTCAAATCAAAGATTGTTTAAATGATAATGCTTTTTCTAAAGCTAATACTGCAACACAAGATAAATTAAATGACGATGTAAGTGATTTAAGCAAAATTTTTTTTGAAAAGGATATGTTATTAATTAACGTTAATGAAGATGTTTGCTATGAAAATAAATGTCGTTTTGAGGAAATATTTAAAAAATATTACAAAGAAGCAAAAAAACCTGATGAGCCACGAGTGAAAAGTGAAATTAAACTAACTTTTGAAAATTTAAAACCTTTTAGTTATGCTCCTAGGAGATTGTCACATAAGGAAAAGGAAGGTGTTCAAAAAATTTTAGATGAATATATTGAAAAGGGGTATATTAGGCCTAGTGATTCGGAATACAACTCTCCCATAGTGCTTGTGTCAAAGAAAAATGGCGAAATAAGAATGTGTACTGATTTTAGGACATTAAATAAGATGACGATCAAAGATAATTACCCATTACCTTTAATCGAAGATCTATTAGACAGTTTAGCGAATAAGAAGATATTCACGAAACTCGATTTGAAAAACGGATTTTTTCATGTCCATGTCGATCCGGAATCTGTAAAATATACCGCGATAATTACACCTCTTGGTCAATATGAATTTTTAAGGATGCCTCAAGGTTTGAAAAACGCACCTGCATATTTTCAACGTTTCATAAACAAAATATTGTTAGATATGATTAGAGATGGTAAAGTAATAATATATATGGATGATATAATGATAGCTACAAGTGATTATGAGGAGCATTTTTTAATTTTGAAGGAAGTATTTCAACGGCTGGTAGAAAATAAGTTGCAATTACGGTTGGATAAGTGTGAATTTTTGCAGTCCACTATAAAATATTTAGGATATGTTATAAATGACAATGGTATAAGGGCTGATGAAAAGGGTGTTCAAGCAGTAAAAGATTTTCCAGTCCCGAAAAATGTTCATTCATTACAAAGTTTCCTTGGCATGTGTGCATATTTTAGGAAATTTGTGAAAGATTTTTCGACAATAGCTAAACCTTTGTATGAATTAACAAAAAAAAATAAGCAATTTGAATTTGGAGAAATCGAACTTAAAGCTTTTGAGTTGCTTAAAGAAAAACTTACCGACTCTCCAGTGTTGGCTCTTTATGATCCCAAAGATATTACCGAATTACATTGTGACGCTAGTGCGATAGGTTTGGGAGCGGTATTATTACAAAAGAAAGCGGATGGCAAATTTCATCCTGTATTTTATTATTCAAAAAGAACAACGGATGCAGAATCAAGATATCATAGTTTTGAATTAGAAACGTTAGCAATTGTAAGTGCTCTTCAACGTTTTAGGATATATTTGCAAAGGAAAAAATTTAAAATAGTAACAGATTGCCATTCATTAACACTTACCTTAAGCAAAAAAGAAATTAATCCGAGAATAGCAAGATGGGCTTTAGAATTACAAAATTATGACTATGAATTAGAACATAGAAAAGGTGAACGAATGCAGCATGTCGATGCATTAAGTAGAAGTACAAATATAATGGTTATAGAAACTAATACTTTTGAAGAAAATTTAGTAATATGTCAGAACAAAGATGAAATATTAAAGAATATAAAAAGGTTGCTAGAAAAGTCTGAGCATAAATTTTATGAAATGCGAAATGGAATTTTATACAGAAAAATCAAAGATTCGGTTTTATTTTTTGTTCCGCAAAGTATGGAGGATCACGTTATTTATAAATACCATAATGAAATGGGACATTTCGGTGTTGACAAAACTGTAGAAATAATTATGAGAAATTATTGGTTTCCAAATTTAAGGCATAAGGTTGCGTCTCACATAAATAATTGTTTAAAATGCATATCGTATTCTTCAAAGCAAGGCAAAGAAGAAGGGTTTTTGCATAACATACCAAAAGACAATAAACCATTTAATACAGTGCATATAGATCATTTCGGGCCAGTAGATTCAGGAAAAGGGAAAAAGCACATATTAGTAATCGTTGATGCGTTCACAAAGTTTGTACGGTTATATTCAGCAAAGACAACTAGTTCAAAAGAAGCAATCACATCACTAAAAGATTACTTTAGATCTTATAGCAGACCAAAAAATATTATTTCAGATAGAGGAAGTTGTTTTACATCGCGTGAATTTGTAGAATTTTTAGAAGAAAACAATGTACGTCATATTCAAATTGCAACAGGATCTCCACAAGCAAATGGACAAGTAGAAAGGGTCAATCGAAGTCTAAAGCCAATGATAGCGAAATTGCTTGATCCAAATGCAAATGCACATTGGGAAGCTGTTATTGAAACGGTTGAGTTTGCTTTAAACAACACAGTACATAGAACTGTTAAGGAACATCCTAGTGTGATGTTGTTTGGAATTCAGCAAAATGGCAAAGTAATGGACATTTTAAAAGAAAATCTTTTACAAGAACAACAAAATACAGTCAGAAATTTGATAGAAATTAGAGAAAATGCCGGAAAAAGACAAGAAAAATTGCAAATTTATAACGAGAATTATGTAAATAAAAGAAGGAAAGCTCCTACAAATTATGAAGAGGGTGATTATGTTATGGTCACTAATTTTGATTCAACTTCGGGAGTGTCTAGGAAACTTTTACCAAAATTTAAAGGTCCTTATAAAGTAACAAGAGTTTTGCGTAATGACAGGTATGTTTTGGAAGATGTAGATGGATTCCAACAATCCAGAATTCCTTATAAAGGAGTTTGGGCTGTTGGAAATTTAAAACCGTGGTTCAAAGGTTAATTGTATTCGAAAATGGTGATTAATTTTACTTCCAATAAAATCATTGAGTTCGAGTCGAACTCATTGTCAGGACGGCCGAATTGTAGTAATATTGTATTATATTGGTTATCACTAGTTAACATCTGTTTATTTATTATTGTAATTATATATAGTTCTTGTTATCAACATTGTACTGTAATTATAACTATCTATGCTTTACTGTTTTATAATTTATATTTACACATACATTCAAACATTCATTATGTATACATACATTTAAGCATTCACGATTGTATGATTGAGAAAACCTGTGTGCATGCGCATAGAAAAGAAGAGAAGAACATTGAGTTGGCAGAATAAAAGTGACGCTTAAACTGAACAGACGTGTGTTTTACTTGCTACACCTTTTAAGTAGATCAACTACAAGTGTGAATTTACGGCTTTGAGGTCGAAATTAAGAAATTTTGCTGCCACGTTTGTGACCAAATTGCCACGTTTGTGACATTTTAGCCACAGTATGGAAAAATTATGGTTTTGAAGCGTTTTGATGAGAGATATATTGCATATATTGACAAATTTACACTTCAAGTCTAATTTTGCAACAGTGTCATGTCTCCAGTGGTTCATTTTTTTTAAACCCTATCGCCCTAAAGATCAACAATGGTTTCCTGTTCTCTGTTTTTATAGCCGTTTATGGTGGATTAGGATCTCTTAGTTACGAATCTGATCTTGATTTTTTTCTATTACATCAGTATCCTTAGTTATCCTTGCTCAAAAGTGAAAAAATCACAGTTTTGACATCTACTTAATAAAAATAGCAACAAGTTAAATTAATTTTTGTCAATAAATTCAGACAGCTGAATTTATTACCAACAAGACATCATTTACCGTTTTTCAATTGGATTCCTAGTTTCCCAGTTATAAGCCTTTAAAAAAAGGATACCTCTCAATAACACACAAAGGATTTTCTGGACCGAAAAATTAACAAAAATGGTAAGTTTTATTATTTTTATCAAAAATATAATTTATCACAAAAATTTTAGAGCCCTTGCAGACTAAAATCGGATGAAAAAATAAGGCTCTATTGTAGATTTAGTGAATGAACAGATGAAATTTTGATTCTGTTAATTTGCAAAGCAATAGTTTAGTAGGGTCATTCACTAAATCTTGCATAGAACTGTAATTTTTTATGCGATTATGGTCTGCAAGGTCACGAAATTTTTGTAATTAAATATGTTATTGATAAAAATAATATAACTTGATTTTTTGTAACTTTTGGGTCTCGAAAAATCTTTTGTATGTTATCGAAAGATGTCCTTATTTTAAACGCTTATAACTCGAAAGCTGGGAATGCAATTGAAAAACGGTAAATTATGTCTTGTTGACAATAAATTTGGCTGTCTGAATCCATTGACAAAAATTAATTTTACTTGTTGTTGTTTTTGTTCTATAGCTTTAAGTAGATGTCAAAACAGTGATTTTTTCACTTTTGAGCAAGGATAACTCAGGATTCTGATGGTGTAGAAAAATGTTTGTATTAAAAACAATTAATAGCCTTCAACTTAACATCTGTATACTCAAACTTTATATCGAAATATGTTTTTTGCAGACTGATAAAAAGTGCCACGTTTGTGACATTTTTGATGCGCCACGTTTGTGACATTTTTGTAGTTTATCGCTCATTGTAAAGCACGCTTTTGAGTTCAAGATTTTTCCGAAAGAATTTGGGGACATGTAAGCAAATCCTACAAAAAAATTGTTTCATGCATAAAATAAAATGTTCTACCTGGGAGTGCCGACTGCCACGTTTGTGACCATAATTTTTAAAATAAACTGCTTTTGTTTATAAACTGCCCTATAAAACGCAAACAGATTTATTTTTGGACTCGTCTTGACATGATGACCTTTGGGTGATGGATAGTGATCAGAACTACTGCATATGTATTGCAATCTATTGACTGAAACAGTAGTACCATGCAGTAGTAGCATAATGCTTTCAAGAAATTTTTTTTTTCCAAAACTAGGGGACAGTTTTCAATTCGAAATTGTGCCCTCTAAAAATTATTTAAAACTGCAGATGAGCTCAGAATATTGTAGCCTTAAGTACTTACTTAATATGTGTAGTAACTTGTTTTCTGTTCTATTTCCGTTTTTTGGTCGTTTTTCATCGTTTTGTGTATAAAAAGTAGGGGTAGGACATGCCACGTTTGTGACATTTGGGGTATATTTGCAAACTTTCAAAGTAGACCAATAAATATTTGGTGGTAAAATTGATACGCTCTATTAGAAAAACATAGTTTCTAACTTATAGCGTAATTTTTTGTGAAAAAAAGCCTACTGTATAGGTGAAATCGCCAGAGGACACAAAAAGTACAGTTATCTGAGAATCACCCATAGGGGATATGGCACGCACCCAAAATATTTCGTTTATTGTATAGGGGCTGAAATATCTTATCTTCAAAAGATCTTACCTCGGAAAGTAAAAGACCTATTGGAAAAGTACGCAAGGATGCTTTGATAAGGAAGAGTGTGGCTATTGAACGCCATTAATAAAAAAGGATTTCACCTTTTCTTGTAGACACGCAGTTAAGACTGAACACAGCGTTTTCTTCAACTTCAAGCAAAGGTATTTCAAAATCCTGCAGGTATAATGACTGTTCTGCTGATGAAGACGGATTCAGCGTCAAAAAGTACATAAGACTTCATATTAAAAATAAAAAGTTCATTCCATTTTTTTTTTTGTGCCTGAGTTATTAACAAAAATTTTTATTTTGTTAAAAAGTGGTCGTGGCAATTGTTGAACAAAGCCCACTTTTCGTTATGCTTTAGGTACTCATGATCCAGATCCGCATACCAAATTTCATCAAAATTCGTTGTAGCATATACGAGAAATAGCATTTTATTTGTTTTACTTGTATGGGAGGTTCTACGCGCACCGGCAATATTTTGCCCATTTTCAGGTCGTAGGTGCCTAATAAACTAATAAAAAGGAGATTCCCTGCAGTTAAATTTAGAAAGATTGCTTTAGTAGTTTTCTTTTTCTAGCGTACTATATTTTTGTGGACGGTGCCACGCCCTTCAAGAAGTTTTTTCAATATAACGGCATATCACATATTATTCCTTGTTTTTAGGGGTAACATCTCTTAAATTTTCATTAAAATTGTTGGAGTCGTTTTCGAGTAATATCGAATCAAAATTTTTAATGGTTAAAAAGTGGGTATCACCCACTTTTGTTTATATAAAAGGCATTTGCCAGCAATAGCTGTGTGCCGAATTCCATCAAAATATGTTGCACCATTTGAGAGAAATAACATTTAACGTGTTTTACTTGTATGGGAGATTCCACGCCCATAGGCGATATTTTCTCTACTTTCAGTTCTTAGGTGCCTAATAGCAAGTAGACTCCCTTACGTTAAATTCAGAAAGATTGTTTAAGTAGTTTTCTTTCTATAGCGCATTATATTTTTGTGGGCGGTGCCACGCCCTTCAACGAGGTTTTCCAATATAACAGCGTATCACATATTAATCCTTGTTTGCAGAGGTAACATCTCCTAAATTTTCATTAAAATTGTTGGAGTCGTTTTCGAGTAATATCGAATCAAAATTTTCAAGGGCTGAAAAGTGGGCGTGGCACTTCTTCGATCCCGCCTAATTTTTGTCCATTACAAGGTATTATTAATCCGTATCCGCTCACCAAATTTCATTTAAATACCTTGTATGGTTTGCGAGTTATGACTAAATCAAATTTAAAATTGAAGGCTGTGCCACGCCCTCTGGTGAGCGTTTACAAAGTTCAAACCTAGCTCATTCTTCATTGTATGCTAATGTCTAACACTATTCCAAGTTTCATTAAAATCGCTGTAGCCGTTTTCGAGAAAAAATATTGGCACAGAAAGAAACAAAAAAACAAACATACTATTTTAGCTCGTATAAGAAGAGATGATTTCAACTTTTCTTGTAGCTACGCTGTAAGACTGAACACTAGCGTTTTCTTCAACTTCAAGCTAAGATATTTAAAAATCGTGCGGATATAATGACAGTTCGCCTGATGAAGACGGAGTCAGCGTCAAAAAGTACATAAGACTGCATATGAGAATTAAAAAGTTCATTCCAATTTTTTTTGTGCCTGAATTGTTAACCAAATTTTTTATTTTGATAAAAAGTGCGCGTGGCAATTATTGAACAAAGCCTACTTTTCGTTATGCTTTAGATACTCATGATCCAGATCCGCGTAACAAATTCATCAAATATATGGGACCATTTGCGAGAAATAGCATTTAATGTGTTTTACTTGTATGGGAGGTTCCACGCGAATTAACTTAATTCAGATATTTATGGCCCCGAAATAAAAAAAATGTTGATACACAATTTATTATAAAATTTAGTTTTATTTCTAGTTATATTCTTTATGATTCTACAGTCAGGACTAGACTGACTCTCTTTTATTTTCAACTTAATTTCAAAGCATAAAGCAAATCTTTTTTGCTGATCTTTCAAAATAGTTTGGATGATGAAATCGTGCAAAGCATTTTGAAATTACCAGTTGTTTATCGCAAAGTAACAAGAGATTCTCTTTATACTTCATAGCATAAACAAATAGATATGTATAATATTCAAATACAAATATATGTAAGTATTATTTAATGATTCAGCATTTTAAAAGAAATATGCTGGTTTATATGTAACTTCTTCCCCCTTTGAATTAAATTTCTCCTGAAATTTTGGAGATTCTTTGATATCTTTTCTGAATTGTTTTGGTTTAGTAATTTCGTTGATTTTTATCGAAGGGTTTCTCGGAGAAATATTTATTTTAACAGTTTCATTTTTTTTTCTTAAACAGTAATATATAATGAATATTATACTCACAATCAATATACATAATGTAAAGTTAATCCCATAAGATACTTTTTTATAATATTTAAGTTCATGTATTTCTTTCAAATTTTCTTCACTTCTGATTACTATTTCTTCAAACGTAAGTTTGTGTGTAAAGTTTACAAGGTTTTGTTTTGGGTAGTAAAATCTTTCCTTATATATTTTTTTTTTATTTGAAAAATAATGATTCAATATTTCTATTTTACAATTTCTGAAATGTATTAAATAATTTCCTGTCAACGAAATATTTCTTTCATCGCAATCATGCTTTACATTTATCTTATTTCCATTCTTTAACAACATTGTTTCGTCGTCAACATACATATATTATTTCTGTTGCTGTATTTGTTATTGTTTTACAATCATTTTTCAAAATACAATGTTTGGATACCCTAAGTTCATTTAATGTCTTACCATCTTCAAACTTATAAGTAACATTTTTGTATTCTATTATTGTTTCTATAATTGAATCAATTTCTCTTAAGTTAACATTAGGTATTGGTACAATAAGTTTTAATTGAGTTTTAACAAATTCTTTTGGAATCTTGATGAGAAACAATAACAAGTTGGAATTATATTCGACAGTACCAATTTTGATGTATTTTAACTTAGTGAGATCAATGCTGTAAGCTTCTATTTCCTCCTGAGTTAGTATATTAGGATGAAATATCCCATTTTTTGATGAGATTATGTTGTCCTGAATTTGATCTACTTTTTCTTTTATTATATGTATTTTTAGAAGTTGATCATTTACAAAATTTTTCATAATGACCTGTTTTAATTTTTTATCTATAGCTTTTATTTGTTCATCTATTAGAAATCTATCTTTAATAATGCTATCTTTAAGAAACTCAAATGTTTTGTTAAAATAATCATTTATCTTAATTTGCTGATTGAGTCCCGTTATGGTATTATGTAAATTAGTGTCCACAGTATTAAAATGTTCTTCAATGTCTTGCCGATCAGTGTCATCCATTGTACCAAAGAGAAATTTATATGTAGCTCCTACCATGTTTATCAGTCCCCTACGTTTTCTATTCTTAGGGATTAAAGTTTAGACTTTACTTTTAATATTTTCTATTTCGTTTTGCAATATATCTTTGTATGGTTTTTCTACTTTCATAATATTAATTTTCATACCGTCAATAATATCAATGATTTCTTTTGGATTAATGATATGTATTACTAGATCCGTCCTTATTGCTAAGTCCGTCTTATCCACATTAATTTCTACATAGCCGTTATTTTCTTTAATCACCTGTAGGTTCAACGTTCCTTTCACTGTTGTTATCAGTATTGCCATTATTGCTAGTATGAGCCATTTCTTCCAAACCTGAAAATTTGGGAGGTCTTTTAATATTTGACGTATGTATATTTTTTAATATTGCTTTTTTATACTTTGGCTCCTCCTTATGCCTAACAGCCTTATAATTTTTTATGAAACCTGTTTCTCTATTTTCTTTGTAATCTTCTCTAACTTTGTTAAAATATTTTAATCTTTTCTTCTTCACATTAATAGTATTTTCTTTTACTTTTTCAAAATTAACTTCTTTATTTTGTACCATTTTTGGGGTAGTTTTAATTGTTGAATGATTTCTGTTGTTGTAGTTATTGACAGCTTCCTGAATAATTCTTCTGACAGATAAATTCGGTTCATTTTCTTTTATAATTCTAAATTTTTCTGCTATTGTGTTATGCATTCTTTCAATATCTGCATTCCCTGTATGACTATTGGGCTTAGTGAGGTGTAGTTCTATATTTTTGTTGGATAAATACTCCGTGACTTTCAAACTATTAAACTCATTATCGGCCACAATTTTCTTCGGTAGCCCTATTCTGGTAAAATGCTCTTCTAATATTTCAACTATGGAATTTGCATTTCTGTCTGTCAAGTAATAAACGAAACCGAATTTTGAGAACTTATCAATAATAGTAATGAAATTGTTTTTCATTATTACGTACGTATCTATATGTATAATTTCATTGGTACTACTTGGGGTTTCTGTAAATTTGAATTTCTCTTTTATTGGGTTTCTATCGTATTTAACTTTTCTGCAAGTTTCACAATTATTGATGACTCTAACAATATATTCGAACAGTTTAGGAAAGTATATTTTTCTTCTAATCGCCTCGAAGGTTTCAATAATTCCTGAATGCAAGCTTTCCCTAGTATGGTACAACGATATTTGTTTAATTACCTCATCTTCATTTACCATATCTTCTGCTCTATATGAGCATTTTATGAAACTTATTAACTTACTGTTCGAAAACAGTTTTCTTATTGCCTCTTGCACAATGTTATATTGGCTATCAGTTAATTCTGAGAATATAGCAACAGTTCCTTTGATATTTAAAAGGACTTCTCTTAGTTTTTCGTCTAAATTGTTAAATTCATGCTCACATATGTAAATTATTTTATGAAGTTGTACACTTCAATATCATTAGTTTTGTTATTGGTGAGAATTATTTGCGTTTTATATTTATTAACAATATCTTCTTTTAATGGAATATGGTCAAGAAGATTTTCAGCTGCGGAATGAATAGTTCCCATCGATGTACTATCGCAATTATTAATCATACTTTCAGTTTCTTCTGCATTGTTCACTTCGTCCCCATTACCTAATGAATCGGTTACTTCTCCATTTTTAATTCTTGACAAAAAGTCTGCCACATGGTTATCTTTTCCTTTAAGATAATCAATCGTGAAATCGTACTCCCCCAATTTTAACATCCACCTTTGATGTTTAGGTTCTAAACCTTTTCCGTTATATTTCGTAACGAGATATTTAATAGGTTGGTGGTCACTAAGAATTTTAAATCTTCTACCATATAGATAAGGCCTGAAATAGCTCACAGACCAAACTACCGCTAGAAATTCTTTATCAATGGGTGCGTAGAGTTTTTCATGTTTATTAAGTGTCCTAGACGCATAACACACAGGATGCCCTTCCTGGGTTAATACAGCCCCCAAAGCATAGTCAGATGCATCCGTTATCAAAGTAAAGTCCTTTTCATAATCAGGAAACCTTAATATTGGGTGACTACTCAATAAATCTTTGAGTTTCTCAAAAGCATTTATAAAATTTGGGTCATTGCAATTAATATGCATTCCTTTCCTCAAGTATTTAATAATTGGTTGTGCCACTTTGGCATAATCCCTTATGAATTTCCGATAAAATCCAGTTACCCCAAGAAAACTTTTTATCTCCTTTACTGTTTTAGGTAATTTTAAACCTCTTATTACTTGGATTTTTTCAGGATTTGGCAACATTCCATCTTTAGTGAGGATATGTCCCAAGAATTCTGTCTCCTTCTTCATGAAGTGACATTTATCTACTTGAATTTTTAACCCTTTTTCTTCCAATATCTGAAAAATATCTTCAATACTTTTTACATGTTCTTCTAAAAATCAGCACATCATCTAAGTACACCACGCAACTTTTGTTCACATAATTTCTCAAAATGTCATTCATCAGCCTTTGGAATGTGGCTGGTGCATTCTTGAGACCAAATGGCATTCTATTAAATTCATATAGGCCATGTGGTGTCACGAAAGCTGTTTTTTTTCGGTCTTCTTCTTTGACCACTATTTGGTGGTAACCTTTGGCTAAATCTATAGTCGAGAAATATTGGGCTCGTCCTAACTTGTCCAATATAGAATCAATATTGGGTAAAGGAAATTTATCGTCTACCGTTACTGAGTTTAGTTTTCGATAATCCACCACTATTCTATATTTTTTTTTCCCGGAGCTATCTATCTTTTTTGGTATTACTATTAAAGGACTGGAATATTTGGAATTGCTTTTCCTAATTATATTTTGCGCTTCCATTTCCGCTATCTGCCTTCTAACTTCTGCTTCGTGTTGTGGTGGAAATCTATATAGTTTTGCGTTAACCTGTTCATCAGTGGTTGTTCTAATCTCATGTTCTATTCCTGGCGTACTGGTTAGTATGTCTCCTTCTTTAAAAAATAAATGCTGATACCTTCTCAGTACTTCTTCTAATTTTCCTTTTTCCTCAATGTTCAAGTGTTCTGTTTTTATTTTACTGGGGATATCATTTATTGTTTCTAATACGCATATCTTATCAAAAGGGTGATATACGAAAAATATATTTTGACCATTTATATTCACGTACCCTTCCTCTAAATCAATTTTTGCATTTAATTTACTCAGAATATCTGTACCAATTATGAATTGGTAGGTTCTATTGCTCGGGAATTCTAAAACTCTCCACCGTACTCTGGCGTTATCGTTCATTTTAAATTCAATAGGTATCTTTGTGTGAACCTCCTCCTTGAATATATCTTTCTTATTTACCGTAGAAAAGCAAATTGGCTTGATTGGAATTTTTTTTAAGTCTGTTATATTAGCGTTAATAAGACTAACATTTATGGCCCCCGTATCAATCAAAGCAAAATATGATTTTCCCTCTATGGTTATCTTAATGATGGGTGCTCTATGATCCGAGGCTAGTTTATAAAAAACGCATTATTAACCTCAGGATTTGATGTTTCTGAATTAGCATTTTCTCTTGGACTTATATTATCAACTTCCATGGGTCTAGTGTTTGTCTGTTGGCTGTTACTATTTTGAAAAGTAGTTCTATTCGAGTTCTGTCCCTCGTTATGTCTGTTCCAACTATAATTGTTATTCCTATTCCATCTGTAATTGTTATAAGCATAATTATTTTGTCCACTGGATTGAGAACTATTTTGATACTCTCCGTTATTTGCTTGTCTATCTGAATGTCCGTTTTCAAAGTTAGTATTTTTTTTTTTATTGTCTTCGCTTTTATTATTTTTATTGAAATGATCACTTGAATTTTTTCCGAATTTATTGTTAGATTTATTTATATTCTTATATCTAAATTCCGGCCTAATGCACTGATCTTCGAAATTCATTTTGTTTATTTCATCAATAATTTCTTGATAGGATGTAAGTTTGGTAATTGCGTACAAAAGAGTACCCTGTGAAATACGTTTTAACGTGTTCACTATGAATGTTTCCACCCCACTTAAATCTACGTAATTTTCTTCTCTGTAGAAAATTTTTAATTCGTCCGCTTTATTTTTGTAATATTGTAATTTATTTATGAGGTCACTTACAGTATTCGCCTTGATATTATTAATTCTGTTGAAGATTTCCTCTGGTAAAATGTCCGGCTTAAATCGCCTTTTTAGCGTTGCTTTTATGACTGCCCAATCTTCTATTTCTTGTATATGACTCACAGTATCCTTTGCTTCTCCTTGAATCTTTTCGAGATAAATTGCAGCTGTTGCGAATCTTTTGATTTCCTCATCCTGGATCCGATTGAGGTAGTATTCCACAGTTTGGATGAAGGCATTAATGGAATCGCCTCTTCCTTTGTAACTCGATAGATTTTTTATCTCCATTAGAATCCTCTCTCTTTTCACTGATGAATTAATTGTATTTTCGTGTTGAATATTAGCCAATTGTTGAATTGACTGCTGAGTCAGTACCAATGACTGTGCCAAATGTTGCATCAAATCATTAATATTTCCTGCTGCCATTCTGATTTCTTTTGGTTCGTTTCAGAATAATTTAAGAATATTCCGCCGTCGACTGCGCCAATTAACTTAATTCAGATATTTATGGCCCCGAAATAAAAAAAATTTTGATACACAATTTATTATAAAATTTAGTTTTATTTCCAGTTATATTCTTTATGATTCTACAGTCAGGACTAGACTGACTCTCTTTTATTTTCAACTTAATTTCAAAGCATAAAGCAAATCTTTTTTGCTGATCTTTCAAAATAGTTTGGATGATGAAATCGTGCAAAGCATTTTGAAATTACCAGTTGTTTATCGCAAAGTAACAAGAGATTCTCTTTATACTTCATAGCATAAACAAATAGATACGTATAATATTCAAATACAAATATATGTAAGTATTATTTAATGATTCAGCATTTTAAAAGAAATATGCTGGTTTATATGTAACTCGCGCACCGGCGATATTGTGCCCACTTTCAGGTCGCAGGTGCCTAATAGCAAGTAGAATCTCTACAGTCAAATTTAGAAAGATTGCTTCAGTAGTTTCCTTTTTATAGCGTATTATGTTTTTGTGGGCAGTGCCACGCCCTTCAACGAACTTCCCCAATATAACGACATATTGATCCTTGTTTGCAGTGGTAGCATCTCATAAATTTTAATTTTGGAGTAATATTGAATCAAAATTTTTAAGGGTTAAAAAGGGGGCGTGGTACTTCTACCGCCCACTTTTCAGTTATGTAATGTGTTAAATGAATATGATAAAATGTTTCAGCAAATTTAATATAAAAACGTATTTATTTTGTAAAGAAGAAAATCGAACTAAAAAAATAATTTTCACAGAATGACAAATACATAAAATCTAAAACAATCTAAGACAGAAATATCAAACAAGTTATTTTCATTACAGTATAAAACTACATATTTCAACATTCGCCCTTAATGAAAATTCCATCTTCAATTCCTAGCTTTAAATACAAAATTTTATGTTTTGACTTCTGCAAACTTTTGGTAAAAATGTCGGCGATATTTTCTGTAGACGGAACATACTTTAAGTTGATGGATCTTTCTCTATGCACTCGTGCATGATGAACCCGTATATTTATATTTTTGCTTCTTGAGTGATACACTGGATTTCTTACGAGTTGTTGAGCTCCAATGTTGTCACCAAATAGAACCGTTTCTTGCTTCACCAACCTACCAAACCCGATGTCTTCAAGTAAATTTCGAAGATAAAAACTGCTGAAATGGCCATGTATTCTGCTTCAGCCGTGCTTAACGCAACAGTTTGTTGTTTCTTCGTTTCGTATGAAACAGCACATCCAGCTAACATGAAAACGTATCCAGTATATGATCTTCGTTCAATGGAACCTGCCCAATCAGAATCCGCATATCCAATTAATGACTTTCCTGTTGGTAAATAAGACATCGAAAAATTGATTGTGTTTTTTAAGTATCTCAAAATGTGTTTCGCTCCAGTTAGTTGCTCTTGACGAGGACTTTTATTGAATTGAGATAGCTTGTTTACACTATATATGATGTCTGTCCTCGTACATAAAGCAATATACATCAGCGATCCAATGAGTGCTTGATATCTTGTAGCATCTTCCATTTCGCAATTTGTACAATCTACACAATTTTGGAATTTCATCCCTATTTTTAGCTTTGAGCTTAGAACTTCCTTTATTCTCTGCATCGATGACATCTTGGAACAAGCCAGCAAAATGTCGTCCACGTATACCACCAATATGATGTATTCATCATTGGAATTCATGGTATAAACGCAATAATCAATATTACTTCGAACGAAACCACTTTCTTTTACAATCTAATTGAACTTTTCGTTCCACATACTATACGACCTGATTGCTTTAGCCCGTACAATGCTTTCTGCAACTTGCAAACCATTTGCGGATGTTCTTGGTCTTGGAATCCCTCGGGCTGTTCCATGTAAATATCTTCATCGATGTTCCCGTTCAAGTATGCAGTTGTAACATCTAGCTTGAACTCCACAGCCAACGCGAAAAGTATTCGCACTGTTGAGTAGCGAGTAACAGGCGAAAGCGTCTCAGTTTAGTTAACCCCGTATTTCGCCAACCTTGATTTATATCGGTCAATATTACCATTCTTGTCCCGTTTCACAGTGAAAACCCATTTACATTTCACTATGGGAGCATCCAGTGGTTTCTCTGTTAAAATCCACGTATTATTTAACATTAGTGAGTTATATTCAGCATTCATCGAATCAATCCACATCGTTCGATCGCTCCTATTCATGACCTCTTTCAGAGTTGAAGGATTATCGTCACCATTTTCAGTGTCCATCAAGTTATTAAAAACTCTCCCTCCAGATCTCAGAGTCATATATCTATTAATATCTTCTCTTGTCTGTAATGACGTCTCGAGATCCATACCATCATTACCAAGAATATTCTCACTTGTTGACGACACAATATTTTCTTCATCACAATTTTCTGTACCATTTTCCATCGGTAAAACAACAAAAGCTTCTACTGTTCCTTCACGAGCTTTATTTATAACTTCAGCCGCATCAAATAGTTCCCTATTACAGCCACTCGCAAAATTGTGATTATCATTTAAAATCTTATACTCACTTTTTGATGTATTTTCAATCCGGTCTTCCAAGAACCTTACACCACGGCTTTTTTGAAACTTCTTTGTTTTGGTATTGTTAAGTCGATAGGCTTTTGACTCCGCATAATATCCCGTCAATACGCACTCTATGCCTTTATCTTGAAATTAAGACCTTTCAGGACGTTTATCTAACGCAAATGCTTTACATCCAAATACGCGTAGATGAGCTACTGTCGGTTTGTTTTTACTCCATTTCTCAACAGGAGTTTTATCGTCAAGCGCCTTTGAACAACGTCGATTTCTTACATAAACTGCAGTGTTAACCGCTTCACCCCAAAACGATTCGTTCAAACTTGATTCTATCAACATGCAACGTGCCATCTCTACAACTGTTCTGTTCGCACGTTCAGCAACGCCGTTTTGTTGTGGCGTATATTCTACTGAGGATTGTCGTCGAATTTCCAATTTATCCAAACTTGTTGAAAACTTAGAGTTCAGATACTCGCCACCATTGTCGCTTCGCAGCATTTTTAACTTCTTCGATGTTTGTCTTTCGGCCATGGCAATAAAACTTTCAAACGCATTATATACTTCGCCTTTATTTTTCAAGAAGTACACAAATATCATTCTTGAAAAATCATCGATAAATAAAACCAAATACAATGCACTACCACATGATCTGACCCGCATTGGTCCACAAACATCGGTATGAACCAACTCCAGCACATCTTTCGCACGAGAAGCACCTACTTTGGGAAATGGTTGAACACTAACTTTGCCTTGAAACACGTTTCACAAACGAAATCATTTGAAATCTTCTTACAATCCAAACCACGTACCATCCCTTTTTTAGATAATTCAGCTATACTGTTGACATTCATGTGCCGTAAACGCTTGTGCCAAAGTGTTAACCCTGCTAATCGATATGAAGTTAAATTTCAGCTTTGGTACAAAAAGCACTTCTTGTAACTCGACGTCTTCACCAGATGCAGTTTGTATCCTTACATCAACTGACGCCAACTGAAAAAATTTTATAATCTGCTGCCAATTCGATCTTCTCCTTATGCGGTTTCATTCTTAAAGACAATTTTTTGTCAAAACACATATGACACGTTGAACCGCTGTCAAATGCCCATGCATTTCGCTGCAAAGTTTTGTTCTGCGCACAATGCAGCATTGCATTATTTCTTGCTGTTTGGTTCCTTGTACAATCTCGAGCAAAATGACCTGGTAGCCCGCATTTAAAACATTTAAAATTTACCTAACCTCGACTTGTGTTGTCTTTCATCTCTTTGGTAAAATTCTTCCCTCGCTTGTAGTTGGTGGACCTCTGTAAAAATGCCTTTTGCGAATTTTCCTCTGCCTCAAGTTTACCGCTTCGCCTTTCATGTTCCTCTTATAATTTGTTCTTTAGTGCTTCTAGTTTTGGTAGAATATCTCGCGACTCAATGGCTACTACAAAGTTCTCAAAATCTTCAGGTAAACTGTTGAGCAGGATGATAGTTAAGAGTTCATCCGGGATACTTATACTAGGTGTACAAATATGAAACCGGTAATGACATCTAGCGGTCGATAGCCGTATATGTATGAGCTTCCGAACCGTACCAAATGTCTTAATTGTTCATTCTGTCATCTGTCAACAATATTCAGTTCACAATTTGTCAAGTTTCATACAACAACGCATTTTTTCCGCTCGTAAAGATGTCGAATTTTGTGCCTGAAAACTCTCATTTGCGGGAAGCATTGATTTTCTGTTTCCATTTAAAAAACAGAAAAGGTTTTCTCCATCGAATCATCACTGGCGATGAAAAGTGGATTTATTTCAACAATCCCAAACGAAAAAAATCATATTTGAGCCCCGGCCAACGACCCAAATCAACGCCAAGACCAAATCGCTTCGGCCGAAAGACAATGCTGTGTATTTTCTGGGATCAGCGTGGTGTTATTTGATATGAGCTACTAAAACCAGGTGAAACAGTTACTGGTGCACGCTATCATCAACAATTGATCGCTTTGAACCGTGCTATACGTCAGAAGAGGCCCGAATTTCAACTTCGCCATGACAAAATTGTATTCCAAGATGACAACGCATCGCCACATCGAGCAGCGGTCAATAAAAACTTGGTAGAATCGTACAACTGGGAGCCCCTGCCCCACCCGCCGTACTCACCGGACCTGGCGCCGTCCGATTACTATTTGTTTTCATCGATGGGACACGCACTCAACGATTCGCACTTCAATTCTTACGAGGAAGTGCAAAAATGGTTCGATGAATGGATAGCCTCAAAAAACGAATCCATAAATTGCCTGAAAGATGGGAAAGATGTGTAGCTAGCGAGGGGAATTACTTTGGAGATTAAATTTGGAACCATTTTCGCAAAATAAACGTGTTTTTTTTTAAATAAAAATTACCGGTTTCATATTTGTACACCTAGTATCAACTTCTTCTAGTTTTTCCACGATGTCGTAGAATTTCCTTTGATGATCACACATTGATTCACCCGAAACCATTTTTGTTCCCAAGAGTCTTCTGAAAAGCATTATTTTTCTGGCTGGTCCTTTTGGTTGAAACTTACTCTCAAGTTTAACCCAAGCATCTCTGGAAGCCAAACAATTCTTCAAAAGATTCAGTTGTGATCTTTTTACACTAAGCAAAATCGCTGACATAGCCTTCTGGTGCTTATTTGTCCATTCCTCGCACCCATGTTCTTCATTAGGTTTCTTGATACTTCCAGATGCGTAGCCCCAAAGGTCTGCGTGTATGAGGACACTACGCATGTGGATCTTCCAACCATCGTAGTTGGATTCTTCCAATTTATCAATAGACTATAACGAAGCCATTTTAATATTCTCCTGGGCCCATAACCTTTGTTATGTGTTAAATGAATATGATAAAATGTTTCAGAAAATTTAATATAAAAACGTATTTATTTTGTAAAGAAGAAAATCAAACTAAAAAAATAATTTTCACAAAATGACAAATACATAAAATCTATTGCCCTAATTCTCTATCTCAAAAACTCTCACTTTTCGACTGAAAAGTGACTAGAAATCAAATAGCTCAATATTTTGTATTCACTAAAACGAAAAACGACAACAAAGTGAGAGCGATTGAATATTTTATATTCGAAAGTGAGCGAATGAGTTATTTTATATTCGAAATGGTTGTGATATTTGATTTTTATTTTTATATTGAAAAAATTGAATTTCTGTAAAACGAAAACAAACGAATTTACAGTCAAGTTTGTCACTTGAAATTTTCTGTCGTTTAAAAATCGAGTGCAAGTTCTTTTTTTGAATTTATTGGTTGTGATGGACTTTGTTATTTTTCCGACGAAGGAGTTATGAAAACTATTGTTCTCTTCGGATAAATAACGGAATTTTAAGCGCGTAAGTACGTAGATAAATACCACGACTTTTATCATAAGGCAAAATAAAGTTTAGCGTTGCAAATTTATTTATTGCAGCATTGTAAAGAATTTTCGCGTAAGTAAAGAAGTCTTAAAATATATTTTCGAAGAACTGTCCCCAAAAATGAAGATCTGTCACAGAAAAACAGGAACACCAAATGTAATTAAACTGGCTTGCTTTTTGAGGTTCCTTGCATCAGGAAGCTATCAAGGTTTTGTTGGGACTGACTTCAAATGCTGTTAATCCCAAACATTTGCTTCAAGAATTATTGCAGAGTGCTTGGAATTATTTAAAAATTATTTCTACTCGATATGAATGTGGTTGTGGTTTTCTTTTGATTTCCAAAACACAATTTTTTTTCTAGATTTGTGACCATAATTTGTCTATCAAATATGTCGACGTAAGAAATCCGTGCTCAAACTACGATTAATTTATTTAAAAAGGCAGTCATATTCTATCTGTAATATGCAAAATATATTTTCTTCAAAATCATTTAGCAAAAAAAACTGGATTTTATCAAGAACTCTATTTTTCATCCATTTTTAGTCATGTGCCATTCAGATGCATCCCATAAGCCGACTCGGGTACTTAAAAAATATCATATGGCTGTGTAATCTCTGTGAGATTTAGAAAACCAAATTTAAAATAAAAACATTCAAAATGCACAGATTATAAATTGTAATTTTTCACCTTAATATGCATCAAACTCCACCTTATGGATTATACTAGGTGTACAAATATGAAACCGGTAATGCCATCTAGCGGTCGATAGCCGTATATGTATGAGCTTCCGAACCGTACCAAATGTCTTAATTGTTCATTCTGTCATCTGTCAACAATATTCAGTTCACAATTTGTCAAGTTTCATACAACAACGCATTTTTTCCGCTCGTAAAGATGTCGAATTTTGTGCCTGAAAACTCTCATTTGCGGGAAGCGGAAGCGTTGATTTGGGTCGTTGGCCGAGGCTCAAATATGATTTTTTTCGTTTGGGATTGTTGAAATAAATCCACTTTTCATCGCCAGTGATGATTCGATGGAGAAAACCTTTTCTGTTTTGCCTGGCGAGCAGCAATTCACAAGTGGTTTTTCGGTTTTCTTGCTGCCTGTCGGTCAGTTCATGTGGCACCCATCTACCGACCTTTAAAATCTTTCCCATGGCCTTCAAACGCAAAGAAACGGTTTGTTGTGTCACATTAAGTTGTTCAGCAAGCTGTTGTTGCGTTTGACCATCATCTTCGTCCAATAATGTTTGCAATTCGGTGTCTTCAAACTTTTTCGGTGGCCGGCCGCGCTCCTCATTTATCACATCAAAATCACCACTTTTAAATTTATTGAACCGATCATTGCTTCGACAAGCATTCGATGCGATTCAAAAGCGTTTTTCTTTAAATGGAAACAGAAAATCAATGCTTCCCGCAAATGAGAGTTTTCAGGCACAAAATTCGACTTCTTTACGAGCGGAAAAAATGCGTTGTTGTATGAAACTTGACAAATTGTGATCTGAATATTGTTGACTGATGACAGAATGAACAATTAAGACATTTGGTACGGTTCGGAAGCTCATACATATACGGCTATCGACCGCTAGATGTCATTACCGGTTTCATATTCGTACACCTAGTTTTTTAGAAATGTTGGTCAATTTTGAACGTACTTGCATAGTAATTTTGATTTTTCAGGAGATTCTGGTAACAATTGTCACCATATTTACTAACACCGTTCAGAAATCCACAGTGACCTTTAAAAGACAAATATAACGAGCAATTTTGTAAAGCAATGTAATTTAACGCTATTTTGGAGTCCTCGAAAATAGATTTCGATGCATTTTTACCGAGAGAGGACTGCATTACTCTCCCATGGTAGTAACTAAAATTATAAATGTTTTTTGTGCTTAACATAACGCTTGTATACATTACAAAAACGATATGCCGCCTTTAGAAGAACTTGATAGCAATGAAATTGTAAGTAAAGTTGAAAGACCCCCAAATTAAAACACTTCAACCATAGCTACAACTTTAAGGAGAAGAATAGCAGAAACTTGTATAATACATGTTTTCTGCACTTGTGAAATCCGTTTTTTTTTTTTATTATCTTTTTCAAACCAAATTTCAAAACCAATATCCAAATAGAACTGCCATTTGAAAATTAATTTCTTTTTTCAATTGAAAATATTCAGTAATAAGTTCGAAATATCATAAAAATTAGAGTTGGCATTTCTCAAAAATGTATTGTCTTTGCTTATTCGAAAACAAAGCCACAAACCAAATGAGTGTTGACGAAAAACTCAATTCGATTTACAGAAAATATTTTTTAAACGAAAATGACTGAAAACGAATTTCAGTCACTCACATTTTTCGAGATGGAGAATTAGGACATAAAACAATCTAAGACAGAAATATCAAACAAGTTATTTTCATTACAGTATAAAACTACATATCTCAACAGGTTATTACAAGGTATTGATAAGCAGTACCTACATACAAAATTTCATTAAAATATCTTGTAAAATTTGCGAGAAATGGCACTTAATGTATTTTGCTTGTATGGGAGGTTCCACGCGCAACGGCAATATTTCACCCATTTTTAGGTCGTAGGTGCCTAATAGCAAGAAGACCTATTACAGTTAAATTCAGAAAGTTTGCTTTATTAGTTTTCTTTTTATAGCGTATCATATATTTGTGGGCATTGCCACGCCCTTCAACGAGTTTTCCCAATATAACGGCGTATCACATATTAAACATTGTTTGCAGAGGGAACATCTCCTAAATTTTCATTAAAATTGTTGGAGTCGCTTTCGAGTAATATTGAATCAACATTTTCAAGGTCTAAAAAGTGGGCGTGACACTCCTTCGATCCCGCCCACTTTTTGTCTGTTACAAGGTATTATCAAGCCGTATCTGTTCACAAAATTTCATCCAAATACCTTGTATGGTTTGGGAGTTATGACTAAATCAAATTTAATATTTAGAGCAATGCCACGCCCCCTGGTGAGCATTTACAAACACTATTCCAAGTTCCATTAAAATCGCTGTAGCCGTTTTCGAGAAAAAATATTGGCACAGAAATAACTACAAACAAAAAAACCTAAAATTTTAGCTCGTATAAGAGAAGATATAGCCATTCCATGTCTAGCGTAAAAAGATCTGCCACAACCCTTCCGATTTCGCTGAAATTTAGTGCATGGTTTTGTTTCGTGTCTAATCTTTTAGAAATGGCAAAAAAAAAATCCCGATTTGTTTTGTGGCTTGTGGAGGGGTGCAAAGTGTGGAAAAATCGGTAAATTGTGACAAACTCTCCTCAAACAATTGTCAATAACTTGGACATTTCTTAACCGATTTTTAAGTTCAGACCACTTTTGGAAAGGTGTTCAACTGGGGCAGAAGTCCCACAAAACACAAAGTATACTCGACATGTCATCTCTCCACTTTTAAATTTTATCACCGGAGCAATAATTTTCAAAAAATCAAAATTCTGCATGTAATTTCACTGCGTTTTCTTTTGCAACGTACATGTTGAGCTCAGCAAGTTTTGCATTGAAGATGTATTATCCTTTTGGTTTCGGCATTTCTTTTTTGTATAAACTTAATACCAAAATATTGACAAAACTTCTCTGTGAAGCAAATTCAACAAAAATTACATCTACGCGTTCATGTAAGTAGTAGTAATATGTATGGCATACACTGATGCCTAATTGGAGCATTTGGTGTTGGTACACAATTGTGTGCAGCATCAAACGTAAAATTTTTAAGTAGCATGTTTTATTCAAAATTTGGAGGCAAAAAGGGTGATTAAAGCCGATTTCTACGCAAGAAGGAGCTGTTTTGATTAACTTTTTCACCTTATCCCACTCAAACAAACTTATTGAATAAATCCTCATCAAAAGTTTTCACTGCCAGTACTTCGAGGTCGATTTAATATTAATAGTTCAAACATACAAAGAAAAAAGGCACTTAAGCTTGGCTTATTCGCAATAAGGAACTATTCCGATTTAATTTACTTATTTTCCGACTTTGACAAATAAACGAACAAAACCGAATCAAAAAAATTTCACTTCCAAGACTTCGAGGTCACTATAATATTAGTAATTAAAACTTGCATCGTAAAAAAGGACTTAAACTCAGTTTAATTGCAAGAAGGACGAGTCAGGATTTTCTCTTTCACAGTTACCACCTCAGGAGAGGTAAACGAACAAAATCTCATCAAAAAATCTTCAGTGACTCCAAGTCGAGGTTGTCCCTATCTTCCCGGGAGGTGTGTATATATTTTAGCGAAAGTTATTTATTTATTTAAAAATTAAATTTGTTTCATTTTTACGTACTTTATTTCGAAAAAGGGACTTAAAACAAAAAAAGAAAAAAAAAGGACTTGAAAAGTTTTCGCATGATAGGTTTTTGGGAGCCTAAAAAAAGGAGTATCCCGCGAAATAATTATAGATGGCATATTGAAACTGTATAATAATATTGATTTTTTTTTTTCGTTTTTCAGATACAAGGGAGCGTAACACAGCTTCTAAAAGTGTCATTATCACGAGAACAATACGAACAGCTTTTGGAATCGATTGATAATGCTTTTAAAGTGCCTAATGAATTTATATCATCATTTACAACTACCTCACCGAACCTTCGAGAACTTGCGTTAAAAGAGAGGGAAAGTAACCAAAACGTTAATGTTACAAAATGTGGTAATGAAGAACGAAATGCTTGTGTTAAATCTTTTTTTTCTCTACCACTTTTTGTAATAACACTCAACAATGAGCATAATAACCCACTTGTGGAGATAACTTTCTTAGAATTCAGTATTAATTATAACATAAAAAATAATCGTCAGATTGATCTACAAGTATTGCTCCGATCTGTTTTAATGGAAGACCTTAAGTGTCTGATAGATTCTAGACATCGTCATATGGTCGATTCAACACCCTGTAAAGAATTTAAAAGCATAAAAAAGAACTCTTACATTTCATTTTCCTGTCCAGACCTAGTTAGTCTACAGAACATAAACAAATATTCAAGATCTATTCCAGACAATTTGCAGTCTTTGGATGAAATAAATGTGATTTCTGAAATATTAGGGAACATGTCAAATATAAAAGCAAATCAACATATCCACTCAGAAAAAACTTACGATTCGCCTAAAAAAAATTCAACAGATGTCTGTAACGATAATTTAGTCGCTTATGTTGCACAAATAACTTACCCACAAACTACATTGTCGAATTGTGATAGACATATAAGTAGTTCAATTGACTTCAATAGTTTAAACTTAATAATATCCGTTGAAAGGTGGTCAATGGTATTAGACTTTTTTGGATTACTTACCGAAAAGGAAACAGAGGATAAAGACGAAGGAACTTTCAAACAAGCAAACAATGACGGTAAGGAAATATTTTCTAAATCTTGATTTAAAATTTCTATATGATTTACTTCCAGATCAAGTAAAAGAAAATAGCGACTTAAAAATGTCAGTTAGATCATTAAATCTTACTTTTGTACGAAACGAAATGGAACTGGCTAAAGCTAATGTTTCAAATGCTTCATTTGCGATAAAAAAACATAATGATGCTAAAATAATTGAAGGACGTCTAGGCTCAATATCATTACTTGACCTCACGACATATGGAAAACTTTATAAAGAAAAGTTCTTAACAAGTGGAACTGAGGCATTAAATTTTCATTACAAAAGGTAAACTTATATTTTGCAATTGTTGTTTGCCTGATAGATTTCATGTCAACTCGGATTAAGATTTTATTGATGGAATTTGAGTTGACTATAAATTCGCATACTGTATAGTGTCATAGTTAAGAAAATTTACCACCAACTTTTTTTTTTTAGAAATTTGCGTCATCTTTAAAATTTTAAGTCAAGTTTTTTCAGATACTAAAACTAGACATTGAACTTAAAACTAGCAAAAACTATTTTTTTATATACATATAAGGTGCTTATCAAAATTATAACACTTATCATATATTACATTGTACAACAATTTTGAAACTTTTGAAACCCCAAGAGTTTTGAAAAGTGTTTTATGTGTATTTTGGTTTCCTAAACACGAAAATGATTTCAGGTCAGATTTTCTGTAAAACCGGTTTAGGTTTTATAAGAAAGCCGGTGGTTTTACTTATAATTCAAAATCAGCTAAAAACAGAAAAAACTGCTCCTGTATTACAGAGTAGATTTTACTTCTCTGTCATATATTTCGAACGACCCCACCACCATAAAAATCGGAGCGCTTCTTTTATTTATTTTTATTTCTTATATCACTGCACTGAGGAAAGCTTAACCGAATTTTCGAAAACAATTTAAAATTTGCATGTGCTGCAGTCAGTTCTTTGTTAGTGTTATTTGATAGACAGTACTTCAGTACTTGCTTTTTTTAAAAAAAAATTACCGTTAAGTAGCAAGCTGTCAAAGTTGCCAAACCAAAGTGCAGTGTTATATGTATTACCGCGCACGCTGTTTTTTGTTATACTTTTTCAAAATATTGTATTGCAAAAACTAATAAAACTGTACAACACAAAAAAAAAAAAACAAAATTCTGACAATGGATTTTGGTAAAGGGGACCAAAAAACATATACGTGTTTCGGCGTTTTGAAAGCTTACATCTGTGAGAATAAGTGAGATAAATAGCAATCTTCCGCAATTTGCAGCCAAACGATAGAAGCCATTATTAAAAACCAACTTGCTGATTTATATTTAAAAAACAATGACAATAGAATGCATTGAAAAACAAAACAAAAACATAAAATGCAAAAACAGTTTCTAATAATTTGCATGCTGTTTGCACTCGTTTTCGCACTGCTAGTACACATGATGTTAGTGTTGATCTTTCGCAGTCTTCGTCTGTTGTGAGTCCCGCTATCTCTGCTACTGAGGTTGGCTCTGTTGATGGCTCTGTCATGAAGCTCTCGAAACCCCAGGAGGAACTGCGGTCACCTCAATTAAATGACTATATGTGCTACTACTTCTGCTGGTGTTGGTTGTATTGCTGCTTGCTTTTCGCCTGCTTCGTCTGCTGTTCCGGCTGTTGTTCCTGCTGATAAACACAACTCTGGTTATAGTTCTGCTGTTTCTGTTGGTATCAATTATTCTCTTTCGTTTGCTGATGCTACATTAAATAATTCAAGTACTGGAGAACAATTTCTGGCCGCAGAAGGGGTGAATTAATATGATTAATTAATGTTAAAGGATACGGATGTGCTAAATATGAATTGTATTTTAAATTAGAGTATGTAGACTGAAAAAAATCGGCAAAAAAATGTAATATTTCAGATTCACATGAAGATAAGACACCATTGTAAGACATACTTGATGGAAAGTATAATTGTTTTCTCTTAGAGTTAACAAAATTATGAAACAGTTTCGGGTTAGCTTTTAAGTTATTTTTTAATTTTAAAATATATATTGTATGTAGTCAGCGGATAAACCCGTTAATTTATATTTTTGAAAAAGACGGTTTTTTTATTTTTAATCATATATAAAGTTTTATTACACCAACGTGAACTATTTTTTTTAGACACAATCTTTGTTTTAGGAATTACTTAATTAAAATAATTTTGTGAAGTATCATTGCACAATTTCACTGAACTACCTAAGTCATTTTCTGAAACTGGTGCCGTGGTATTCATAAATGACCAGTCTGTTCTTGCTAAAAAGTGGTTTCACCTTTGAAAGTCACCTTTTTTAAAACAATAATTATACCTATCCGAAAATGATTTAATAGAATTATGAACTGTTGTTGTTTGTACAATGTACATCAATATTTATTTTTATTGTTCAATGGTGTTTATCTTCTGGATTAACTAATGGGTCACAACGTTCAATAGATAGATTTGTAAAACTATCGGCAAATACAAGGTCGAGTTATCTATTATTTACATTGCAACTATGGTGAAGACAAAGTTCAGCGAAACTATCAAACAGATTACAAAAACAGTTATTTAAGGTAGATGGAATAAGAAATGAAGAGCCATCGAGTTCATTCCATGTAACATAAGGAAGATCAAAGTCGCTCAACTCAAATAATATATCATTTCCTTTTCTCAATTCATTCACAGTTTTTATTAAAATTAAATGACTTTGATAGACTATGAGTTCAGAGTTTGGGGGAATGTAAGAACATATCGATACCTTAGAGCGCTATAGTCCTATCTCCACTTTTTGCGATTTTGAGATTTTTGCAGTTATGGCATCATTGTGGGCTTCTTTACCGTGTGGAAAACTGTGTAATGTCAAAATACCACTAAAATACCAAAATATTTGATAATTAAGAAAAATCCTATCTCCAAACTGTAATTTTTTCAAGAGCGCTACTGTCCTATCTCCATTGAATATTCAAATAAGTCACATTTTTAAAAAAAATTCTTCGTTTTTTCCGCGTTTTCTTCGCGTTTCATGATTTTTTGCGACATTTTAGTGAACATATTTGGTTACACCCAAGGCTCCACTCTTGTTTGTCGGAACCAAAAATTCAAAAAAAAAAAAAATAAAATCTTTTTTTTCGTGTTTTCTACGCGTTTTATGACTTTTTACGACATTTTAGTGGAAAAAATTCAAAAAATGTACTAAATATGGGGGAAGGGGGAGGTTTCGACACCCTAACAAAAAAGTCCTTATAACTTCCGAATGCAATTGTGCATGTTATTTTGAATACACATGGACTATGCATGAATATGTGTGCTTCTTTTATAAATTATAAAAAAATCGATGTTTCCTCCCCAAAAGTGGGAGGTTTCGTCAGTCATATAAATTCTCGATTCCCTTGATTTTTTGAAACCTTCAACCTTTTGAACGTAGATGGTAAAAGACGAATTGCTTCCGGTGATACAATGGGAAAACGAAAATCAGGGATGTCGTCTTCAACCGGGGCCATATCCAGCAAATCATTCGGACCAGGAAGGTCAGAGCCTTGAACGAGTTCGAGACATGATTCAGGCTGATTCTATACCCATTTGCACATCGGCATAAGTACCGAACTCCATATCTTGTGAAAAATCAGATTCATGGAAAATAATAAATCATATGTATAAATTTCAGTTGTCGATCCTCCCATTTACACTTGACGAATCCTCCCTTATCCACTTGTTTCCGAATTTCCAAAATTTCGCAGTTATCTTTTATTTATTTTACAAACCCTAAATGTAGTATTAACAGTAATAATATATTTAAGTATCTGCTAAAAAAAAACCGAAATTTTATGGTTTATTAACCAAGTATCACACAAAAACCAACAACCAAATATTACATCAAATTGCTATAAAAATACGAAATCACGACTAACTACGCACCCTAGCCGAATTACGCAGAGAAATTTTTTTTGATAGCTGCGTACCATGAGGAGTAAGACTTCTTGGTTTACACGCGGGAGTAAGTGCGGATAGAAATCGCAAAATTTGGCACTGATGAAGCCTCCCACGTGTCGAAACCTCCCCCTTCTATCTGACGTCGTTTATTTCAATGGTAGTGGCATAATATAAATTAGCTGGAATTTCGTTAGAAATTAATAAAATTGGTTAATAATATTAAATTATATTAAAATATACCATAGGTAAAAATATTGCATGTATCGTTATATCAAAATAGCAACCAATCCTAAATAACCACTGTTTGAAATCTTCTTTTTGCATTTCCCAACAATTGGAAAAATGGAGATAGGACTATAGCGCTCTAAGGTATCGATATAATAAAACAATTAAAGTGACTGAGATTAATTAACATAGCAAGAAATTCAAGATCACCACTATCAACATTAACCTCATTAAATTGAAATGAATTTTCTACAGCAATTAAGACACCGCCTCCAATTCTGGAAGTGCGGTCTTTTCTAATGATTTGGAATTTGGAGCAAAATATTTCTGAGTTTAAAACTCCTACTCGAAGCCAAGTTTCTGTTAGAACAATAACATCAAAATTAAAGTCATAACTATTAATATAAAGGTCGGAAAGTTTAGTGTTAAGGACTCGGACATTTTGATAAATAAGAGAAAAGTTATGGAAAAAATTAAAATTTAGTTTTTTGGAGTAACATTTAAAGTATTTTTTTCGGAAAGATTAACAACATTATTTACTCTATGATTATTTCGATACTCAAATTCACGGGCAAAAGTATTCTGAGTCCAGAATTTGATGTCATTTAAAGTTGTAAAAGAATCATAAGGAACAATAATTTTAAAAGAAGATTTATCTCTTGTATAAGAAAAATTTAACTTTTTAATGGAGACATCGATTTTAGACTTTAATTTTGAGTTTATATAAAACTCTATATCTTCAGTCGTTGTGCCTGGTGCAAGACGAGAGATGATTTGCAAAATATTGGCGTCATATAAAAGGTACTTTGACAGCTTATTTTCAATTGGATTGATAGTTTTCGAGATATGAGCTTTTTTAAAATTTTGTGAAATTTTTCAATTACGACAACAAATAAATCAACAACACCATCAACAATAACAACGACAAAAAAATACCTTTCACATGACACCAATATTTTCCAAATCCATTCAGGGGTTCCCAACTTATAGCGGTTTTCATAGAAAATATATTCTGATCTTCCGATGGCTATATCTCCGAAACTAGGTCCGAGATACCCTTTTTACTCACATATCCTTTTTAAGACTTAAGAGCTCAATCATTAAAAATTAGTTTCAGAATGTTAGCGAATTTATCACAAAACGACACATGAACCCCATATGACCTTGAAATCTTTTTTGTCAGACGTTCTGGAAAAAAACGGACCCGGGATTCGGATTTAGCACGTCAAAGTCCCTAGGAAACACATAGTCTGGTCAAAACGCCATGACATTTTTTTTTTTTTTGGAAACCTTTATTATCCCTATTATAACAATGTAGGGTTTGAATTCAAACGATAGTAAAATTTAGATGTTCGGGAAAGTTGTGGAAAATGTACGGGAATGTACAGGAAATGTACGTGAATTTTTTTCGGCCTACCCAGTAGAAACCCTGTCAGATAATGGGATTTGTACAGCCAATCTGTTCGCCGATTTTTTTAAATCAAATTTGCAGTCAATAATATTGAAAATAATATTCATTCCATTCATACACCAGATTCTCCGATAAATTACGGTTCTCTCTCCTTCACTCTCAATGAGCTGGGATCCAAAAGATAAACAATTCGATAATGCTGATGGATTTTCTGCATTTTTTATTAAAAACTATAACTATACATATTAGCTTATTCGTTTATGTTGATTTTTAACAGTTCTTTGCTGCGCAATGGTGTATTTCTTGATGCATGGAAAGTATCATTTATCACACTTGTGATTAAGTCTGGTGTTAAGAATAATGTTACTAATTATAGGCTTATCTCTAAGTGAACAACTATCTCTAAACTATTTGAAGCAACCGAGAAAGATAAGCCTTTGCTATTAAAAATATAATTTCTACTTGTCAACATGTTTCTAACTTAACGTTATTCTCCACATCTATATATTAATACGCAAGACAAAAATTTGTTCTACCTTTTTTACTATGTTAGAAATGGAGCACGACTTTGAATTATACGCCATTAGAAAGATATTTGTGTAGTACAATCATTTGGGAGAATAAAATGATGTTACCTGGAGTGGAATCGGCTAAAGTGATAGTTGGTTGTTGATTATCAAAAATCACACTTTTGCTCTGTGTAAGGTGATTATCAACTTTGATTTTTGATTGTTGACTATCAACTATCGCATTTTGCTCTGCGTAAGGTGATTGTCAGTTTAATAGTCACAGTTTTTGTATAAATTTCGAGCGATAGCTATTTTGCTATCGTTTTCACACATTTTGTAAACGTTTAACGCCGGAAAGAAATTTTTTATGTAAAAAATTACTGATATTGCACTTTTCAGTAATTGTTTCCATTTTCCTAATACTGTTGGACCTTCGCGATAAAGAGTTATAACCCATATAAAGTTGAAAGTAACCTATTGATTTCGATGAAAATATAATTTAGTTTCCACTTTCAATTAAAGAAGTAACAATTTAAACTTTTGTAGGACATCACAAATATGTCAATGTTAATTTTCCTGCAGACTTAATTCAGCTGAAATCAGTCATTGATTAACAACTTTTAGTGTTACGTTGAATATGTACGTATTCTTCTTAAACTCCTAGGAGCATAGGGCCAATATGAAACGTCTCAATATCGTTAGCTTAATATGGAAAAGGCGTAACTCAAATTTTTTCGAAATTGACTTTTTTGCCTATTCTGATTGGTCACTCTCTAATACACCTCCCTACAAAAATTAGGCATGATAATATCAAAAATAGCCAAGTTATAGTCAATTTTAAAAAAGCCCTAACACAACAAAAAATTCTTGAAAGAAAAAAGCCCTAACATAATATGTAGCGTTTAAATAGTTTTAAAATCACTCAGAAACTATTCGGTCAATTAAGCTGAAAACTTGGCAGTGAGAGTATCTCAAATATGGAAAGGTTTTTATGCTATACACGAAGGTTCCCGAAGGTCATCCGAAGGTTTTCTGGTCAAAACGAAGAATACCTGGGCATACTAGAGGAAAAACATCTATGGTAGACTATCAATGAACCTTATTTGATAGTTTTCTAAGACACCCGAAGGTTCTCAAAGACCACCCGAAGGCTTGATAGTCAAAACGAAGAATATTTCGGTAAACCAGAGGGAAAATATCATTGGCGGACTATCAAAAAGGTCTAACTGGTTGTTTTTTGGGATACCCGAAGGTTACCATCCCAGTCTTTTGGATTATCAACGGTTGTACGAATATAATTCAAAACCTGTCCGTTAAATCTTGGGGTACGTACAGCGGTTTTGATATGTCGGATATTATTGTTTTCGCAATATTCTTGGAACGATTTAGACGTAACTGGGCAGACCAAAATAGCTGGTGACTTCGTTAAGCGCATTTATGACTGGAGTCGTTTTCGTCGAGCGTACTGGTTTCACGATGAGGTACTTACTGAAGCTATCCGAAATTGCAAGAATGTACGAAAATCTCCGTTTGCTTCGAACAAAAGATCCTAAGTGGTCGATATGTACGGTACGGAGTGGTACAAGTTCCACGTCGTTATAGTGGATCATTCCTTCAGTTTTTCCACCACAGCTTTTATTGTAACAGCAACTCACGCAGGCGGCGATATACTCTTTGATGTATTTTCGAATTCTAGGAAACCAAAAGTTGCTGTTCACGCGTTGAATTGTCTTGTCGAGACCAAGAAGTCCCATGTCTTTCATCTCGCAACTTCATAGTAAGCAACCAGTCGTCAAGATTACACTTTACCTGCATAACTCGTCCATCAGAGTCGACGTTTTGTACAGAGTTGTCTGGGGCCCGGCTAAGCGCGTCCACATGGGATGGGCCATGCGGCTACCCTCACGATGTGATAGTCTGAAGTTAAACTCCAATAGTCTTAACCACCATCAAGCAATTTTCGGCTTTAACTCTTTTTGTTCCTTAGTTTTGGCAATAGCGGCACAATCGGTCACTAAATGAAATTCCTTTCAGCAGATAGATCCGGAAGCATTCATTCTACCACGGCCAAAACCTCTAAATCATAACTATGATAACGTTTTTCGGCATCAGTACAGTGACGGCTGTAATAGAAAACGGGTCGCCAATCCTTTCCGCTGTGGGATTTTAAAAGTACCGCAGTGAGTCCGTGTGAACTTCGTGTTGAGCAGAGCTATCGTACAGAACCAAAACTGGATGTTTTCATAATTTTTCAGTTAACTGCATGAAGGCCTTTTGTTGATCTGGGCCCCATACAAATTCAGTTTCTGTTTTACGTAGAAGATTTGTAAGTGGCTTTGATATCAAAGAATAATGTTCTACAAATTTTCTGAAAAATCCGGTGAGACCTAAGAATCTTCGTACTTCGGTGATGTTCGATGAAATCTTAAAATTTTTTATAGCGTTCACCTTATCATCTCCCGGTGTTATCCCCTTTTTGTTAATAATATGACCAAGGTGCGTAATAGTACTTTGAAGAAATCGGCATTTGTTGAGTCGAAGGGTTAACTCAAATTCGCTAAGACAGATTAAAAACTCGTTCAGTCGCAAAAATCCTTCTTCCACCGTTTTACTCGGGATTATTACATCGTCCAAGTAAACTAGGACCATACCATGTTTCATTCGTGCAATTATCTTGTCCATAACAGCTTGGAAAACAGCAGGTGCGTTCACAAGTCCGAACGGCATTCGGTTGTATTCATAATGACCGTTAGTAACGACAAATGCGGTATATTTTTTTGACTTTTCTGCTATTTTGATTTGATGGTATCCCATTCGTAAGTCCAGCGTGGTAAAATATTTGTTGTTCGATAGTTGTACAAACTGCTCCTTCATAATAACCATCGGATATGGAGTTTGTATCGTAATTTTGTTGAGCAACTTATAGTCGACACAAAGGCGATGTTCGTTGTTCTTTTTCTCCACTAAAACCGTAGGAGACGCATAGGGCGAATCGGATGGGCGAATAATGTAATTTTTCAGCAAGTCATCAACTACTTATATCGTTGATAATATTTCGTTTTGCGACCGGTACTCGATACGATTTGACGTTTACTAGTATATCAGTGTTCAGTTTTATTTCCATTTTAACGACACTACATTTTCCGATTTTTGAAATATTTTCAGCGAAGCATTTACGGTGTTTAGTTAGTAATAATTGAATATTTTTGATATTTTAAGCTGAGAAATCATCGGACATCTCAAAGTACGTTTTCGATCCAACAGTCAGCTCCTTCGATCACCAAAGGTTTGCCTTTTTGACATAAAACATCTCGACCCAACAAAACTTTTTGGCTAATGGAATCGTCGCTTACTACCAGCATGTCAGTTTCGTAAACGTCGTCATCAATTTGCAATTTTGCAATGAGTTTTCTGGTACACGTAAATTGACCTCATGCAAACCCTTCTAAAACTACGTTACATTCAGAAGGCTCACCGATGTTTTCTGCAAAATTTTTACGTATCAAGGTTCGAGTACTACCTGGATCAATTAATGTTTGAGCTTGATGTCCATTGAGTACGATGGATTTTGTTATGAGGTCGTCGTTTTCAGTAGCAATGGGTTGTTCTTCGATTTTGTTTACATTTGAGCGTGGTTTTGATTTGGTTGAAGTTCTTAGGATACACTTATCCTCTGTATTTGTCGTACGTTGGCATTTTTGACTGCGATCCTTTTCTGCGGCTCTGGACATTTGATGGAATAGTGTCCATATTTCGAACAATTAAAACATTTTATCGAGGATTCGTCGTTTCTGTTTTCTGTTACCTTGGAAGTTGTTTTATAATCTTTCATAGACTTCGATGTGGTGTTAATCATAGGTGCAGCGTGTTTTATTTCGCTATATGTGCAGTAGTTAACTATATCACGGAGCAGATCATTGCACGTAGCATAATTGTTCGAAATTTTATTTTTAAGGTCGGGATCGTTTATACCATTTATTATGTGCCTGACGATAGCAGTCTCAGGTAGATCTCCTTTCCTTCCTAAAGCGACCATTTTATAAAAATAATCTTGCGCAGATTCACTTAAAATTCGTCTCGTATTCGCCATTTTAACATGCACTTCAGCTACATTTTCAAAGACCGGAAAATCAGCAACCAATCTATCAGCAAATTGTTGCCACGTAGGAAATATTTCTTGCATAGAATCCATCCAGTACTTCCCTGCTCCGACCATTTTCTGTTGAACAGCTAATAGAACAGTTGTGTTATCCCATCTATACGTAGATTTCAGCTTATCCACCCTCTTAATGTACTGTGCTGCGTTCAGCGATTTGTCAGATCGTGGATCGAATTCTGACAAAACAGCAACGATATCTCGAACATTAGCGTAAAGATTAGAGGAAGGCATTGTCTGAAAATTTGATGGCGGATTACAAACATAATTAGGAGTACATTTTTTTTTTTTTTTTATTATTACTTAAACCAACGCTCAGGGGATAGCCCCTATAAATGCAATGCACCGTGTTGATTTGTAGAAAAGGAAATAGGTTAGAGGGATGGGGGAGAAGAGGAGTAGTGTCGATGAACATTTTTCTTAAATCTACCGATGTCACAACTGTCCGGAAAAACACTCGCAGGGAGATTATATCATTAATCGTACGACCAAAGAAACAATTATCACGATAGTGCGATGTTCTGTTAAACACCGTTGCAATGCAGTAGGGATGGGACGCCCGAGTGCTGCGAAAAAATATTCGAACTGATGGAACCAGCCCATAAATTTCTCTAGAGCACATCCCATGGTAATATCTATAAAAAAGAGTAACACACCCAACGTTACGACGGTGTTCAAGAGAATCAATAGAGGATGCAACATCCGCATCCCCAATCAACTTCATCGCACGACGTTGAACTCTGTCTAGTAGCTCCAAAGTAGTTTTTGGAGCCCCGGCCCAGATGTGCGAATTGTACTCTAGCTTAGGTCTAATATAGGCGAAATAGACATACCGGTGCATTATGGGGTGCAGCAGCTGTATACACTGGAGAGGGGGCAATATGGCGATTGGATGCAAACGTTGCTTGCTGATATGGTAGCATAAATTGCACGGTTTGTGGCGGTATTAAATTCCTGTCGTTTGTTGTACGATTACTTACCATTGGCGAGGACATGACTGACGGTTGGAAAGAAGTTGAACCAGCAGCTATTATGGTAAAGACGGTGGAAGGCGATGCAGCAGCTGAAAAAACGGTGACGGGAACAGATACAACTGGTGGAACAGCTCGTGAATCAGAGTGCTGCGTTTGATAGGCGGCTATTGTTTTTTCTAACACATTTAACCTTTGTAAAAGAGCAGAGTGATTCTCGTCGAAACTTGCGAAACCTTCCTCATCGTAATTTTCCTAAAGACGTGTCTCTAATTGATTTTTGTTGCCATTCGTTGACAAGCCTAAATCCCTGCACATTTTCCGTAATTCTTCAACTTTTTTCCCACGAAGTGACATGGCTTATTTATACTTTGAACAATTTCTTTTTCGAATTTTATGGTTTTTTAAACGACTCCTATAACGTAGACGTGCTTAAGAAAAAGATAGACAGCTTTTCTCACAAAAACGATCGTTGACAGAAATTTGCGCTTTCTGTCGTATTCATGCAGAACGTTGCGTTGCGTTAGCGTAGTTTTTGAATTTTCGACGCAGGTATGACTTACTAAACATAGAAACGACCGTTGACATAAATTTTCGTATGTTGGCTTGTCGGCAAAGTGCGTTTGTATATGCGTTACGTTAGGAAAATTTTTGAGTTTTCGACGCGAGAAGCAACTATGACGTACACGTTCATAGAAACAACTTTATCCTTCATACGTTAGAAAACGAAAAGCTCACGACGTTGGCGCAGCGTTTACTAAACGAATTTCATACAGGCGACGATGCGACGGCGCAACCAAAAGAAAAGCACGATTTGTCTTTGAATATACATTTCACGCAGCACATAGGGCCTAGTTTTGTAAACAAAACACCAGCGCATGATTTGGCGTTTGAAATATTACGTAATATCGAGTTGCCTCTCTTGTACCTTAACGCAAAGTCGTAGTCCCTAGCACAGATTATTTTTCTTCTTTGCAAGAGTAATATTGTATGCGTTGTTATTGGTTTCCAAAACAAAAAAATGTTAAAAACGTCATTGGATAGTATGGAAAACACCCCCAGGTACGTACATAATGATAATCGATACTAAATTAGAAAATATTAGTGGTTTTTTGAATACATGATGTAAGGTTAGCTGCGAGAGATACACATTGGAGAGTCATGGAGCTACAAAAAAAGTTGCACTTAGTACCACTCTTGCGACAACGGGGTCTTTTTGTCAAATGATTTTTATATAATTGGTGAAAAAATTGGGTGCGCGTTTGCTTCCTATGCTTGCTCACAGTGAGAGATTCTGCCAGTCCGGATGCTCTTAATCAAATTGCAGCCGTAGTTTGAAAGATACCATCTTGAAATTTAGTCATGTGAAAGAGTTTTTCTCTCCGAAAAATATGTTTTGGAAGGTAAAAAAGTTGTACCTGGGCACGTTTTTTGTAGTTTAGTACTAAATAGTAGTAAATTTAGTACTTTTTACCAAATACGATTAACTTTATTTTTAGCTTATAGCCTAATTTAATACCTTTCCAAGAGTGGTCTGGGCATGAAAATCGGTTAAGAAATGTCCAAGTTATTGAACACTATTTGAGGAGAGTTTGTCAGAATTTACAGATTTTTCCACTCTTTGCACCCTTCCTCAAGCCACAAAAAAAATCGCAAAATTTTTTTTTGCCTTTTCTTAAAGACTAGGCATGAAACGAAACCATGTACCAAATTTCAGCGAAATCAGAAGGGGTGTGGCAGATCTTGTTACGCTAGGCATGGAATGGCTATAATGAATTTTGGATCTTTTTTATATGTATGGGAGGTGCCACGCCCTCTTGTCCTTGTTCGCCTAGTTTTGAAAATTGATTTTTTAATTGAACTTTTTTCTTATATTTGCAAAGATCGATTTACATATAAATCTATCAATGCATTTTCTAACACATAATTATGACAAATCAAGGAACGGATTAAAAACACGGCTATAGTGACATATGTTTCGTCTTTCGCCACAAAGGCTCATCAGACTATTTTTGTTGTAATTATAATTATGTTTATTTCAATAAATTAATTATAATTGAAAAATTGCAAGTTTGATAACTTTTTATAATTACAACAAAAATAGTCTGATGAGTCTTTGTATCGAGAGACGAAACATATGTCACTATAGCCGTGTTTTTAAGCCGTTCCTTGATTTGTCATAATTATGTGTTAGAAAATGCATTGGTAGATTTATATGTAAATCGATCTTTGCAAATATATGACGAAAAGTTCAATTAAAAAAATCAATTTTCAATATATAAATGTCATTAAAAAACACACTTAAAAATTCTTAACGCCTAGTTTTTGCTCAAAGTTTTCATTTAATATTTTTAGTATTTCAGTGAAATTTGGACGGCTTACCTCAAAAACGCTTTTAGTATAGCATATTTAAACTTGCGTAAATGGGTGGTGCCACGCCCTCCTGTCCGAGTTCGCCTAGTTTTAGCTCAAAGTTTTGATTTAATATTCATAGTATCTGAGAAAAATTTGTTTATATGGGAGGTGCCACGCCCCCCTGTCTGAGTTCGCCTAGTTTTTGCTCAAAGCTTGCATTTTATATTCTTAGTATCTGAATGAAATTTGGACGGCTTATCTCAAAAAACGCTTTCAGTATAGCATTTTTAAACTTTTGCTTATATGGGAGGTGCCACGCCCCCTTGTCCGGACTCAAACTTATTTTTGCTCCAAAGCTGCACTTACTATCCCTGGTGCCTAGAAACTGATTTTCAAAAGTTTACGTGCAGACTTACATTTTTGGCCAGCTTTTACTTCGATTGGCACCTGTGTGCGCAGGTTATATCCCACTTCTGAATAAATTGTCACAACAATTTTATTAAGTTAAAGTTTATTTCAATGTTGATTTAAATCAAAAAGTTATTATTATTAAAAGAAAGACAAAATATAGAAAATATTACAAAAGCGTTGTCGTTGATTCAATCGCGAAAAACAGACTGATACATTAAGTGACATCAGGATTGCATTTTAAGAAAATAGTATGCAGAGTTCCGTGATAAGTAAAAAGTAGGTTGACATTTATACAACACGAAATTAAAAATAATTGTAAAATTTTGCAAATTTTTTTTTTCTAAACTAATTTGAGGTCGCTAGACACGAAGAACGCAATTATTTTTTTTTTTCCTTAAGGCCGTTGTAACAGAAAAAAGATTGAAATTTTGAAATTTCTTACAATTTTTCATATCAACGTCAAATGAAAAACTTTGTTTTTGTTATATTTTGTTTTTTAATAAATTTTTTTAGCAATTTTATTCAATGGCACATTTAATTGCAAACATTTCAAGCCTACCCAGTGTGCCAGACGGTTCATATCTTCGCTTTTTTACCCGTCACGGATCCGTTACTGATCCGTTTGCGGGAGAAATTCCAAAAAAAAAAACGATTCGCTTTTTTTTTGGGAATCTCTCCCGCCAACGGATCAGTAGCGGATCCGTAACGGATAAAAAAGCGAAGATTTGAACCGTCTGGCACACTGGGTATGCTTAGCGAATCGAATGATATTTCGTGAAGATATTAGGGTTTTAGTGCAATAGGAACATTTCGATTTCTTTTCAAAACCAATATCTCATTTTCTTCAGGAACTTACGCTGATTTCAAATTCGAAAGAATTTTTAAAATCCCAACGACAGTTTTTTTTTTTTTAAATCGAGCTAAGTGATTTCAGTACACAATTTTTGACCATTTTTTTTTTTAAAGACCAAAATAAGGTGTCAAATTACTCCTGAGCACTTACTAAATAAGAAAAAAAGTTTTGAAAAAAGTCCATCGACTTCTTTTTAAAAAATGGTCGAAAAACGGTAAATTTGTTAAAAAGCACAACAAACCAAAAATAGCCATTTTCGACGTGTTTATTAGAGGTGAATTTGAATATATTGAAATATTGTAACCTAAAATATCAAAAACACGATTTTTGAGCATGTATAGATTTTAGTGTGCAAACTACCAAAAAAACACTCTCATTTTCAAAAGGTTATAACTTCTTTTACGGTTGTTACATTTTAATGTTCTTAATATCAAATGATAGGAAAAGATCTGTAGAATAAAGTTTGCGTCTTACATTTTTTCTTAGGAATCTGTTTTCAAAATTTTGGTCTTTTAAAAAAATGGTCAAAAATTTTTTAAAAATGAGGTGGCAACGCCCATGTCAGTTATACCTAGTAAAAGTGTGCGCTATAAGAAAATAAAATATTTAATCGAAAACTTAATATCTGAGCACCATCTGTGCCTCGTTTGAAAGAGAACTTTGAGGAATGTGGTTCTACGTTGGAGGACAGCAGTGAGCTCAAGAAACAGCACAGGTAGGAGAAGCTGCGTTTGCACTCTTGGCCAGGGGAGTCCCATTCGAAGCTGTCAAACGAGCAGTGGGTTTTGATTTGTTTATATTATTTAATAAAAGATCACACTAAACACAAGCTTTTAGTTAATCGCCAAAAGTTCACATAAGTACGGACACAAACCAGCAGAGAAGCTTTAGTTTTGGTAAAGCCTAAAAGCCTACAACAAAAATTTTTTTATGAAAACAAGTGTAAATTTATGTAAAAAATACTGCGTGTTATTAGTAAAACACATCTATTATCAAATAAGTTATTTGCTTAATGTATAATGAGACATGAGTCTCGATAACATAATAGCAGCTTCACCTAATGAGTATATACCCAGCCAGCAAAACCAAGAAATATTCCAAGATAACTGTCAACGCAGCCAAAATGAAGAGCAGCTGTTTAATCAATGGCAATATGCAGTCAGTCGATGGCAACCTGCGGATAGCAAAATTGTTTGTCTAAATTCTATAACTTCAGACTTGCAAAAACAAATTGATATGCTTAAAGCAAATCTACCAAAAGGAAAGTCCGGTACTCCTTTAGGAATTTCCTTAAGAACAGCCACTCTTGCTTCCTCTAGAGCAAGTTCACCAGCGCCAGAAAAACAAAAAAATGATATTGAATATGCGACGGATGAGGAAGAGCTGGCTAAAGAAACTAAATGGATTAGAGTAAAGCATAAAACTAAAAAACGAAAATTAAATACAACACCTTCACCAACCACCTTGAAGAAAAACACTCAAACTCCCAGAGAAACTAAAACTAAAAAATAACCTTCACCACCACCTATTGTTGTGAATGGAATTAAATCGTATGAAAACTTATACTGCTTGATGAAGCAACATATAAATGAAAGTGCCTTTCAAATGAAATTAATCAACGATTCAACAGTCAAAATGAATTGTAGCAAATTGTATGGTTATAAAGAAGCAATTTGGGTACTTACAGAAAATAATATGGATTTTCATTCATATGAGAATAAACTAGGAAGACCAGTAAGGTTTATGGTTAAAAATTTGCACCACTCATGTAATTCTAAGGCTGTTGGATACTTCTTAGCTGAAAAGGGATATAAAATTATCTCTGCTACTAACAAATTGTCATGGAAAGAAAAAAGCCCTTGATCATGTTTATGTTGACATTTAGCAAATATAGAAAGAATAATGAAAATAAGCCATATTCTTGGATGTAAAGTGAAGATCCAAGCAATGAAAGGAAATAAACTAATCCCTCAATGTAAAAAATGCCAGGCTTTTGGTCATGCACAAAATTATTGCAGCAAGGGACCAAGATGTGTTGAATGTGCTGCCAATCATCTTACAATAAATTGTGTAAAACTTAAAAATCAAAATGCGAAATGTGTTAACTCTGGAGAACCACATCCGGCGAATTATAGAGGATGCGTTGTAGCTTAGAAACTCCGAAACATCAAAAATAAAAAGATTGGTAAACCTAAATCGAACAATCCTATCCAGAAAAATATTGCAAAAGATGCACTAGTGACAAATAAAACTGTCAGCGTTCAAAATAAACAAACCTATGCATCTGTAGCTGCATTAGACAATGGAATACGGGGACTAAATACCAAAGGACAGGGAAATATTGACCAAACCCTTCAACTTATTCTTGATAAAATGACAATCCTAGAAAACTCTTTCTCAAAAATTAATGAAAAGGTTAAAAAACTTGAGGCAGCACCAAAAAGACTGCTAAACTGATGAAAAGTTAAAAATGGCTAAAACAATTAAAATTATGGCATGGAATATAAACGGGTTGTTCAACCATCAACAAGAACTCCAGGCAATCCTAGACATAAATAAAATAGATGTGTGTCTGATATCAAAAACACACTTTAACAAACAATCATTTATTAGACTTAAAGGTTATAAAGTTTACCAGACTATACACCCAACAAAGGGAGGAAGTGCGATCATAATCAGAGAAAATATCTCCCATTATGAGGAAATGAAATTTGAAGCAGAAGATATCCAAGCAATAGCAGTAAATGTAAAAATAAAGAATAGTAATATCACAGTAGCTAGTTTATATAGCCCTCCGAAACATAACACTAAGTGTGAAAGATATGTAGAATTCTTCAAAAACATAGGAAATCGGTTTATCATTGGTGGAGATTTTAATGCAAAATACACCCACTGGGGATCGAGACTCATCACAACAAAAGGTAGAGAGTTACTAAAAGCAGTTCAGATATATGAATGCGAAACTATATCAATGGGCAAACTCACATACTGGCCTACCCACCCAGACAAGTTTCTAGATCTAATTGATTTCTTTATCATAAAAAATGTCTCCAGCAATTACATGCAATTTGAAGATAATTTGGAGTTAAATTCGGATCATTCGCCGATTGTCCTTACTTTAAGTGAACATATTATCACAAAGCCAACTAATCCATAACTGACCAACAAAGGGACTGATTGGGAAAGCTTCAGAATCATGCTTGACGAAAGAATTGATTTAGCAGTTCCATTACAATCCGAAGAACGGTTAGATTTCGAGGTGGAAAAACTTACCAATGATATTCAGTATTCAGCATGGCAAAATACACCTGAAATTAGTAGAAAACTGAAAGGTAACAATTATTCTAAAGAAATATTGGAACTAATTACTCAAAAAAGGAATGCATGAAAAAAATGGCATCAAACCAGAGCTCGGCAAGACAAAACATGACTGAATAATTTAACATCTCAATTGAGAAATGAATTAAACAACTTAAGAACGATAGCATAAGCGAATTTCTACGTGAGCTTGCAAATGACTCCAGCACTGAATATTCACTTTAGAAGTCCAGCAAAACACTTAAGAGGCCAGTCATTCAAACACCTCCAATCCAAAATACGGATGGTAGCTGGGCTAGAAATAATGAACAGAAAGCATTCAGATTTGCAGGACATCTTGAAAAGATTTTTCAACCTAATACGGTGAATGACACTATTTCATTACCAAATATTATTGAACAAGAAGTTATGGAAATACCATTCGTCACTCCAGCTAAAATAAAAAAAGAAACTAAAAATAACATCAATCCGAAAAAAGCAGCTGGTTTTGACCTGATCACTGGGCAAATACTTAGAGAACTACCAATGAAAGCATTGGTTAAAATAACTTATTTAATTAATGCATCATCCAGACTAAAATATGTGCCAATATTATGGAAAGTGGCTGAAGTTATTATGATACCGAAACCTGGAAAACCACTCCATGAAACCACATCATATCGACCAATTTCATTGTTGCCGATAATGTCCAAATTATTTGAAAAACTTCTATTGAAAATACTAAAACCAATCATCGAAGAGAAACACCTTATTCCGGATCACCAATTTGGCTTCGGCAACCAACACTCTACGATTGATCAGGTCCATAGAATTGCTAGTACCATTTAAAAATCATTAGAAGAAAAGAAAGTGTGCTCAGCAATATTCCTTCATGTACCACAAGCTTTCGATAAAGTCTGGAATGAGGGATTGAGTCATAAACTCAAAATGTTCCATCCTGCACAATATTCGAAATTTCTTGAATCATATACAATATATCAGAACGTTACTTCAGAATCAAGCAAGAAGATGCATATTCTGATTTGAAGGAAATCAAAGCGGTCGAGAGAGGCCTCTATACTGAGCACTTAGAACAGCTCTGTGTATTTTTATAAAAATCTGAGAACCCAACTGCAAATTTCGAAAAATTTGAGCTAGAAAGCGTCATGAAATATCGAAAAAAATTTGTCAAGTTTCAAACTTTTTCCTGCCATTACTCAGTCAATTTTGTTTGGAGCATAATCATTGGTATACATACTTGTTGAAAGCGCCATTAGTCACTCTTCGTAAACGTGGAAAATGGATATTTTCGAATAACTCGGGAACGGCCCCAAGAAAAAAAAAATTGCGTCTTTTGTGTTCAGCGACCTCAAATTAGTTTAGAAAATATGGTCTGCATAGTTTTAGAATTGAGGTGTTGCGTGCAATAACGCCCTAAGTCGAAGAATGGTATTTCGAGATAATTCAATTTAAAGTTTCTTAATGCTTTATAAAGAACAAACCATCATTTAAACCTTCGAAAACAAATTTATTCAATTAATACTAACAGAATGAGTACATTATTACCACTAATACACAATACTTATGCATATTGACAGAATTTTCGAAGAAGGAAAATTTAAATTACAGGGCTTTATTGCATAAATCCATTTGACTATCACTGGCAAAACTGCTCCGTTTTTAACGTTTTTTTTTTTTAAATGAGGGGAATAAAATATACTTTCACCTCAACTAAAGGGTTTTTGAATAAGAGCGCTACAAAAGTTTTTTTAAATAAAACAAAAACGGTTTTGGATATCAATAAAATTCTTTATTCCTGTGAAAGTACATTCGATGCCGTTATGTATGGAACTCGATTTCTTTTGCATGGTCACCGCGGGCACGCTTGCAGAAGTCCAGACGCTGAACCCAATTTTCGACGGTTTTCAAGCATAAATCGGCAGATACTGCTGCAATTTCACGATCGATATTCGTACGAAGTTCATCAATCGTCGCTGGCTTGTTAGCATAGAACATAGACTTGACGTAGCTCCACAGGAAATAGTCTAACGGAGTCAAATCGCACGACCGAGGCGGCCAATCGACTGGGCCATTTCGTGAGATAACACGTTCACCATACTTGGTTTTCAATAAATTGATTGTGACATTCGCTGTGTGGCTTGTGGCGCCGTCCTGTTGAAACCGCATATTGTCCAAGTCCATATCATCCAATTCGGGCCAAAAATATTCGGTTATCATTGAACGGTAGCGATTCCCAATCACAGTAACGTGCCGGTCTTGATCATCACGGAAGAAGTACAGCCCAATGACGCCGCCGGCCCATAAACCGCACCAAACAGTAATTTTTTCGGGATGCAATGGTGACTCATGGAGTACGTGTGAATTGCTGCCTGACCAATAACGCATATTTTGCTTATTGACGAAGCCATTCAGCCAGAAATGAGCCTCATCGCTGAAGATGACGTAGCTCTCTAAAAGTTGAGGCCACTAACTCGGAATTGCGGTAGTAAATTTTAATAATTTCTTCTCGTTGTTGGCTCGTATATCTTTCCATGATGAAATGGCAAACCTTACTGAAAAGAAATGTCAAGAGAGCGGGAAAAAATATGGCGTCGTTTGCTGTCCCTATCGGTCTACTTTTGTAGCGTCCCTATTGAAAACCCTTTATTTACAAATGTGCGTTTTTGTTTACTTTTTTAAAATTTGAATTTTATAAAATGCAAATTTATATTTGTATCTAAGTTTTGCACCTGGTAAATATTTTTTTTGCAAACGGCTATAGAGATTTTAAATAAATTAGGTACAATGTTGCACTTATATTAGTATAGCATTGTGACTGAGATCAGTTCTAACCTATTAGATACTCATAAAAAGGCGTGACAAATCCTTTAAAATTAAAATTTATTGGGCCATATTTCGCAAACGGTGGTTAAGTTTGGAAGACAAGTTCTGATTATAAATAGTTAAAAGGGGATGGGATGGCAAGAGTGTCATACTTACCCTCTTTTAAAGAATTGAATATTTTGATTCAATATTACGCAAAAGCAGCGCAATGGATTGTAATGAATTTTGAGAATATTGAAATATTGTTTTTTTACTCTTTTGATGATAACTTTTTTTTAGTCAAAGATAGGTATAGGCAAAGTTTCACAAAAAATAAGGAGATAAAATTTCCTTTAAAATGCTTTATTGAAGAATTTCTTAGGTTAAAAACTGATCGAAGTACGGATACTCGATTATACCAATTTTTTTATTATAAGACAGAAAATGTTTTGAATCGTCCAAAAAATATGTGTGAATTTTTTCAGATTTTTTTCGAACATTTTTATAATTTTTCAGAAGTTTGCTTAAAAAAAAAACAAAAAAAAATCTAAAAAAAAATCACACTCTCTGGACAATTTTAAGGATTTTTTTTTTTTTTTTTTTTTTTTTTTTGATATACACTTTTTTTTGTCAGGCGCCTTGGTTTTGATTAAAAACTGCAATAACGCCTCAAGTCGCACTACGCCCTTCTTGCACGCAACTCTTCAAATTTTATATACATATTGTTCTACCACATTCTGTGATCAAAATTGGAAGTTCAAATTAAGTACACATTTATTTGAGGACCCAAACTTTTCAAAAAAGCGATGGGCGCAAAAACGCCCCAAGTCGACTTAGGGCGTTAACGTTCGCAGTGTCTCAATTATTTTTAATTTAGTGTTGTATTAACTTTTCATAGTTATTGCTTAAATAATGAACAAATCAAAAGCACAAAAAATTTTTGGTAGGTAAATATTTCTTTTCATAGTATTAAAAACAGAATCCCACCTCGACCATATAAATTCATTTACTCTAGCAGAAATCCTAGGCTTTCATGTTTTTAACGCCCTGGGAACTCCACTATTTGTTATTTAATATCTTTTTTAATATCTAGTTTGTAAGAATGTTATATTCATAGACCGAATGAATAAATATATAAATAAACTAGCGGTCCCGGCAAACGTTGTTCTGCCCTTTTTCAATAGGTGGTGCGATGAGTTCGATTTGAACAAAAGCTGCTATAGGTGCAGGGATTTATAATTTTTTCCTATCGCGTGCGCAACAACCTCATGAGCGATCCCTTAAATTTTTTGCAAGGCTAATGGTTGACACTATTTACATTTATGTACCAAGTTTTATAGCAAAAGCTGCTATTCCTACATAGATATAGCATTTAAAGTCATTTTTTTGTGAGACAGATGCAACACCCCTTGCTCAATCCACTAAACTTCATTATCAACCTATGGTATTTTCTGACCTTTCCACTATATAAGGCCATAAAATTTCTATTGAATTCGAAAACGAATATCGCGGTGGTGTTTTAATCTCTTTAGTGTTGTACAGAAGTGTCCCAGGATGTGTATTTTGGGTCTTTGTCTTTTGAAAATAAGAAGTCATCTTGTGGTAAACCCATTTTTTAACTACTGGGTGCAATTTTTTTTTGTGGAATTGGACTGATGTTTATGTCTATCCATATTGCCACCGATAAGCTTAAGTTTCCGCATTCCATAAGCCGAGAACAGCCCACGACACACCATCATGTAAAATTATTGCTTTAAAGTTATAAAAGTTTAGGGTTTTATTTTCCGTATGCCAGACCACACGGCGTCTATCGATCCAATGGAAAGCAAATATTATATTATTGGATCCAATAGAAAGTAAAAATAATATTTTCGGATCCGATGGACGCCGCATGGTCCAGCATAAAGCAAATAAAACCCTTAACTTTTATAACTTTAAAGCAATAATTTTACATGATGGTGTGTCGTGGGCTGTTCTCGGCTTATGGAATGCGGAAACTTAAGCTTATCAATGGCAATATGGATAGACATAAACATCAGTCCAATTCCACAAAAAAAAATTGCACCCAGTAGTTAAAAAATGGGTTTACCACAAGATGACTTCTTATTTTCAAAAGACAAAGACCCAAAATACACATCCTGGGACACTTCTGTACAACACTAAAGAGATTAAAACACCACCGCGATATTCGTTTTCGAATTCAATAGAAATTTTATGGCCTTATATAGTGGAAAGGTCAGAAAATACCATATTTTATCAAAAAAGTGTGCTCAAACAAGTACTGCAAGAAAAATGGGAAAAAACACCGACTGAAAATGTCGTAAAGGGATGGAGTCCTCGCAAAGATGTTTATATGATGTCTCTTCAAATAATGGCTACCATGGTTATTATTAAAAAAGCCTCTTTTACTTGATAAATAATCTCAAGGTAAAATATTACTAAAAAGCAAAATACTTTTGTGACCTTCTAAAAAAGATGAAAAATCATTTCTTTGCTTTTTAAGTGATTAGAACGCATTATTTTAATTTTGTTATGAAGTGGTATCATAGTTAATGTTCCATTGACTCGAAGTTTATAAAAAAATATTACTTTTCCAAGGATGGAACGGCTAAAAATTGAGTATTAATTCGAATTTTTGAATATTTCTTGTATGCAAAATACATATGTGACTCACTGTATATAGCCTCATCAGATCAGTTTTAGTTAAATCTTGCCAGAAACCGTACTCGAACCCGTGACTCCGGTTTTCTAATGAAAGAGAACGCGGTGCTTAAGCGATTGTGCTATAGGTCACGAGTAAACTCTCTGAGCAGGATTGCCATTATGCATAAATCATAAGGCTCACTAGCGCCGTCTGTTGTCAAAAATTGCCAAATTGTTAGTTGGTAACACACTCTGGTTTTGAGACATGCTACGCTAGCTACAATTAAAACCTACAAGGGCGGATTTGTTTTCCACATACAATGCAGGCTCTCGAAATTACGAGAATTTTAATGATAGATAGGCAGGTTCCCCTAGATAAATTATGAAGTTAGTTTATTGACTGTTTTTTATTGCTTGTATAGTACTAATGAAAGTACCAACGCGCTTTTTCTAAATTGAAGTATGATAATTTTATATTGAACTAATTAAACAGTCATTTTTGCAATTTTTCAACAACAGACGAAAGCAAGTGTTAACATGGAAATTGATTACATATGTTTCGGCTACTTCCACATACATATTTATATATTTTCATATATAAACATGTATATAGCCTCATCAGATCAGTTTTAGTTAAATCTTGCCAGAAACCGTACTCGAACCCGTGACTCCGGTTTTCTAATGAAAGAGAACGCGGTGCTTAAGCGATTGTGCTATAGGTCACGAGTAAACTCTCTGAGCAGGATCGCCATTATGCATAAATCATAAGGCTCACTAGCGCCGTCTGTTGTCAAATTGCAAAAATGACTGTTTAATTAGTTCAATATAAAATTATCATACTTCAATTAAGAAGAAATAAAACTTTGAATGTAAAAGCAATAAATGTCCTTTACTATAAAATGAAAAACTAATCTTGAAATTTTATTGTTAACCGACATAAACTTAGGACCCATTTCGGTAAACGTTAGAAAATTATTTCCTCGATCATTGGAATAGAGAAAAGATAACGAATTGTGATAACATATTTTAGTTTTTACCAGAAGCCTATTAATCTTTTAAAGTGTACATCTATATATTAATACGTGAACAGTTTTTTTTACCTCCCTTTTGCGAGCTAACCATTCAAACGATTTTCGAAATTTTGAAAAGTACTGTGGTGTAGAATGCACAAAACCAAAAATTATCCTCATAAGTTGCCTTTTAGGCATTTAAAAACAGGATCGAAGTTTCCCATATAATTACAACAACAACAGCATCCACAGTGTTATGGTGTGTTGTTAAGAAAGTGAATGAGACAGTGTAGTAGAGAAATTTTGTTGTTGTTGTTTGTCTCTTGCTTGCACGAAACGTGTTTCGTTGCGCTCTGTCAACATTCTGCACCGATATTTTGGATGTTTTTCGATACTTTTGTACTTTTAACGATATTTTGGATGTTTCTCGATACATTTGGACTTTTACCGATATTTTGGATATTTCTCGATACTTCTGGACTTTTATCGATATGTTGGATGTTTTTCGATACTTTTGGACTTTTATCGATATTTTGGATGTTTTTCGATACTTTTGGACTTTTACCAATATGTTGGATGGTTCTTGATGCTTTTGGATTTTTACCGATATTTTGGATGTTTCTCGATACTTTTGGACTTTTGCCGATATTTTTAATGTTTCTCGATACATTTGGACTTTTACCGATATTTTGGATGTTTCTCGATACTTTTGGACTTTTATCGATATTTTGGATGTTTCTCGATATTTTTGGACTTTTACCGATATTTTGGATGTTTCTCGATGCTTTTGGACTTTTACCGATATATCGGATGTTTCTCGACACTTTTGTACTATTAACGATATTGTGTATGTTTTTCAATACTTTTGGACTTTTACCGATTTATTGGATGTTTCTCGATACTTTTGTACTTTTAACGATATTTTGGATGTTTCAAGATGCTTTTGGACTTTTATCGATATTTTGTGTGTTTTTCAATACTTTTGGAGAATGGCCAAAGTTTGGCCACCGGCGATACTAGTTCATATTCATGTTTGAAGTGGTGGATTCGTACTGCGTCTCTTTGCTGACTATTTAACTGTTTTCAGTACTCTAACATTAGCAGTCCCGAAATTTTAGCTTCGAGACTGAATCGGTTGTTGCTAATGTTCGAAGAGTATTTTTACAAGAATTTTGTTTTCAAATGGATCATTATGCTATACTCATATAATAATTTGACCACAACTTAGTATTTACTTAATTTTTTATTGTGTGTGTTTAAACATGAATAAGAGGTATAACACGAGACTGGCTCAGAGTCAGCAGATTATACACGGAAGTCCCGATTCGGACCCGAATTTAGACCAAACTTTTATTGAAAACACAATCCGTGCTTCAATGCCTGACCTTCGGAATTCAGATAATGGAGGATGGAGAATGTTGACAGAATTACAGATTTTATAAGTACATCAGTATCACACCAAGTTTCTAGAGAATTAGTATCTTTGAAAAATCGTTTGTTGGTAAGATTAAATGAATCCATAAGTCAAATTCTTGCTACACAACTTTCAAATCAACTTGTCAGTAGTGCCCGTTATTCCACCCGAAAGTTTGATGGACGAACGTAATTTGGAGTCAATAAATCACCAAATTATTCCACAAACATCAAAGGATTCTAAGTAATGTAGAAATAATTTATAAAAATAGACCATCGATTCCACCGGAGCGATTAGAAATGTTCCACTTGAATGTGAAATTTACAGGGGATGGAACTGGATAAAGAATAGACCAATTCATCTCGCGTTGAGCATATTTCTATATCCCAAAAATATTGTTTTGAAGAAGTTTGTCAGAACCTTTATATTTTCCTAAGAGGCTTGCTCACGATGAAACTTGTGCACGCATAATGGGCCTTATCGTAAATCTGAAGGGAGTTTCCATTCTTGAGAATATACTCCCTCCCGGGGAGGGAGCACTGGAAGTAGTGAATATTTTATGAATGGAAACTCCCCTTATTGCAGGGATACTTTTTATTTTAATATCGTTGACATTTTCAGAAATAACCAGTTTGCAATACTGTGTTTTTTTCCAAAACTGTTGACACTTTGCACAAAAACAACATCTGGCAACACTGAGTCTTTCCCATATCTTTGACATTTTGTGCAAGCAACCAGTCTGTACGCTGACCTTTTCCAATTCCGTAGACATTTTGCACAAAAAAAAAACATGGGGCAACGCTATTTTCCATAAATCGTTGACATTTTTTTTCCATTTTCCACTGGATTTTGACAGCTGACTTAACAAAAAAAAAGTAAAACAAGAAACAGCAATTGCAGCTGGTCTTTCGTTTTTTCCGCGATCGAGTACAGACGTACTCTCGTGTGTAATCGTCCGCGCGTGTCTTAAAGTTAGACCCGTTACACGTGTTTTTTTTTAAGGCGCGTGTATCGTACATAACCTAATTATAGGTTAAAAGAAAAAATCAATTTCGTTAATATAAAATAAATTTTTATAATCGTATAATATAAAGCTATTCTGTAAGTCTGTAAAGACGCTTCGCTGAGAGCTGTGATAAAAACCTAGTGTTTACGGCAGCTCTTTTATTACGGACCTATGTTACTCGTAATGAGTAACATATTCGAAGAAGAAGAAGAAGAAGCAATTGCAGCAGAATAAAATTTGCGAAATTTAAGTTAATGCTTTGCTTTTTTAATTAAAAAATGTATTTTGGACTTTAAAAATCAAAAGCTTGCTTGAAAATGCTTGGATGGATATTAAAAACTTAAGTGTCATATGAAAGCTATTTCAATAAGCTTTAAAATTGTTGTACTAAATTTTTTAATTTGTTAAATGTTATTTATAATTATTCATTTATACATTAGGGCACGGCCACGTAAGACGAAGCTATACAACTTTTTTTTTTTTTCTTTAAATCTACCATTCATTTGCCCATATTTCATAAGTTTACATCTAATGCTGTCCAAAAATACCATTTTCAAGTATATATAAGTTGATTTAAGGGGTGCTTTTTTCATAAAAACTTACTCTTGCTTGTGAAAAGAAAAAAAAATGCCAAAAAATCCAGTCCCGAAAAGAAGGTAAAAATTTGCTTTATTTTTATTGTATCAATGCAATTTTGATTTCCTCAGAAAGAAAATGTTCGAAATTAAGGATTAACATTGATATTTTGAAGGAAATCCAGTTGCTTATGCATATTTGTTGGCGATGAATATTTTCAGTCTAATTCTGAATCCATTTTAAAATTACTTAAATAAAGTATCTACCATGGTGAACATAGCCACTAAATATGTGTAACGTTCCCAACATTTTTTAATCAAAAATCGTAAGTTATATTTTTCTACTAAAATTTCTTCTGAATCCACGCGATGAGCTGTGTTGAAAGGGATAGAAATTCCTTACAATAATTTAAATCAATTAATAAGAACTGTTGGATTGAAGAGGAAGTTATGGACATAAATCACGTTAATTGCTATTTTGAGATCTATCCAAGTGCATAGGATATCACAAATATTTCGTTCTTTACAGGATTTTTGAAGCTTCCGAAACAACCTAGTAATATTCTTGTTACATGTACCAAATTTCATGTATCTATCTTAATCCGTTCGGCCACCTGTCAGGGCTCAACATAAAAATCTGAAAAAAACAGAAAAAAATTTATTTTCGATTTCATTTTTTTTGTTGAACCCAGACTGGCGGCCATACGAATTAAGCTAGATGCATGAAATTTGGTACAGATAACGCCAATAATACTAAGCTGCCTGAGACTAAAATTGAACGTGATCGGTTAATCTCCACGCCTACTTCCCATGCAACGTTTTAACTAGCATATATGGGAGGTAGGCGTGAACATTAACCGATCACGCTCAATTTTAATCCTGATCAGAAAATGGCTCTCAGTATTATCTGTACCAAGTTTCATGTAGATAGCTTTATCCTTTTGGGAGAAATCGTAATTTCAAAAAAAAATATGTTTCGAGGTCTTGGAGCAAAAAATTTGTAATGTAGTGTAAATGGGAACCTTCCAAGGAATGAAATATTCACATATTTTCATCTTTATAGATGTTTGGACTGTTTGGCTGTATTTGCCCTCAATTTATTTATGGTAATTCGTACGCATAACGTTCCCAACGCTTTTGCGTGACGTAACCAACGTTGCTTTAATGTCTGTAAGTCCACCAATAATATTTTTTTCACCACAATTACCATTCCAATCTTAGCTTTGATCCTTTATCTTGATATTATAGAAGATGTTCGGGAAAATACATTACTAGATTCGCAGACTTTTTAGAAAATGTGCACTGACCTCAAAAATTGTTGAAAAAAAAAATAACGTTCCCAACTTCACTAAAACTCTTATAACTTCTAAGCCATAAGCGATAGACAAAAACTTTGTTCCTACGAAATATTGGCCTTAGGGAGCCTTATTACATGCACTTAAGATATCATGATGTTTGATTATTTTTCAAAGAGATATGGGCAAAAATGTGCGTGCGAACGTAACGTTCCCAACGGTGGCCGTGCCCATTAGTATTCCCTAGCAAAAAAATGGGGAGTAAATTTAACAAATAAAAGTGAAAAAACTCGCTTATAACTTATTGCCGATAACATTATTTTTCCAGTGAATTTTCCCTTTCCACGAAATTTTTTTGCTATTGCAAACCAGGGAGAGAATATTTACTCACGATAAGGCCCAATAACTTGTTAATTGTTTAAATTAAAAAAATTCCAAAAATTTTAAATCAAGTTGTCTTTTGTATAAATCTTCAGGATGCTTTTTTTACTCATTCGTTAATTTATGGCTTCACCATGAGCTGCGAAATAGAAGTGCGTGAAAAAATTTGGAAAATATTTAACGAAAATCTAAATTGGACTTTCAAAGCAATTGCTAGAAAAGCAAAGGTTTCGCGGAATATCGTTTCGCATGTTATTAAAACCTATAAGGAACGTCTGATCGATAGTAGAAAGCAAGGAAGTGGAAAAAATAAAGGTTTTGATAGTGCTAGTGCCAAGAAGGTGATAGCTCTTTTTAAGAAAAATCTCAATATATCGGGAAAAAAAGTCCAATGCTCTGAGGCCTTTGTCAGAAAAGTTAAAAAGGAGGAAGGGCTTGTGTCATTTAAAGTCTAGAAAGTTCCGGACAGAAATTCCAAAAAGAATGTTGAGGCAAAAAAGCGGACCAATATACTTTACCGAGAATTCATTAAAAAATTTGACTGTTGCATTATTAACGATGAAACTTACGTACTTGGTGACTTTTCGCAGCTTCCAGGTGTCGATTTTTATGTTGCAGATCATAGAGGAAATGTTCAAGAAAAGTTTAAGACCCAAAAAAGACGAAGTTTCCAAAGTAGTTTTTGGTATGGCAGGCAATATGCAGCGGCGGTAGGCGAAACAATTCATTTGTTTTAACTGGGACGATTAACACCGATATTTACATCCAGTAGTGCTTGCAAAAACTTCTTTTATCATTTGAGGCGTTGCGTGCATTAACGCCCCAAGTCGAAAAATGGCATTTCGAGATAATTCAATTTAAAGTTTCTAAATGCTGAAAAAAAGAAAAAACCATCATTTAATCCATGAAAAACAAATTTATTCAATTAAAACTAATAAAATAAGTAAATAATAACCGCTAACACATAATACTAACGCATATTGACAGAATTATCGAAGAAGGAAAAATTTAAATTATAGGGCGTTTTTGCATAAATCTATTTGACTATCACTGGAGTAACGATAGCATTTTGCTTGGGAAACCGGCAAAACTGTTCCGATTTTATTAATCAATAAAACGAAAATTTTGTGCACCTTAATGACTGCAACGCGTTATAAATAAAATTATTTTAATAACATTATTTCAAAAATTTGTATTTATTCACCACATTTTGATTTTGCCTTTTACACTCAATGCTGTAAATTTTTTGTTGTTACACATCAGCTGTTTTTATTTTTGTCATAATATCGTAACTGCTTATGTTTTCATATTCACCACCGTTTTCAATTTTGTCTATTTCACTCAAGAATTTGTTAGTTGTTGTTTCATATCAGCTGTTTGATTTGTTTTGAGTATTATATTTTTGCATTGTAAACATTTAAGTGTTTCTATATTCAACACAGTCTTTTCGTTTTATTGATTAATATTTACTCGACTGCAAGTTGTTTCAATTATTTTTTCTTTATATTCAATAAAGAGAAAAACTTTTATAATGTTCCGATTTTAATTTTTTTTTTTTTTTTAAATGAGGGGAATGAAATTTACTTTCACCTCAACTATTTACAAATGTGTGTTTTTGTTTATTTCTTTAAAATTTTAATTCAATAAAATGCAAGCATATGCATATTTGCATCTAAGTTTTGCACCTGGTAAATATTTTTTTTGCAAACGGTTATAGAGATTTTAACGAAATTTGATAGAATGTTCTATATTAGTATAACATTGTGACTGGGATCAATTCTAACCTTGTAGATACTCATAAAAAGGCGTAGCAAATTCTTTAAAATTAGAATTTATTGGGCAATATTTCGCAAACGGTGGTAGTTTGGTAGACAAATGCTGATTATAAATAGCGAAATGTGGATGCGATGGCAAGTCGATTTAGGGCGTTAATGCACGCAACGCCTCATTTATTAGACAGCATTAGGTGTCAACTTTTTTTGGCCAGATTTGGCTTCATGACATTACAGCAAATCTGCAGTTGAATGGTATGAAAAGTACAGTGTAGGATTTGTACCTAGATATGCAAATCCTCCCAAGTGCTCGGAGCTCAGACCCATCGAAAGATATTGGGTTCTGGCAAAAGGATTATGAAGAACACAAAACAGGTTGCTGAAAACACCAAACATTTTTCAAGAAAATGATTAGTGTCAAGTAAGTAAATCTCGAAGATACGATTAAAAGTTCAATGGGAGGTGCTTCAGAAAAATCAATTTATTCATAAAAAACCAATAATGTTTAATATATTTGTAATAAAATTAAACATGAATAACTCTTCTTCATCTTCGCTGTCTACTTTCCTAAAAGAGTGCCGAAGTGCAGAATACAATTTAGCTAGAGTTGAAAATTTATGTAAAACCTCTTATCCAAAGCCAAAGGTTTGTGAGCTTAGGGCTGATGAAAAATTCAAAATTGATCCTAAAAACGTTGAAAACTTTTTAGATGCTCTAGTAGGTAATAACCGTTTTACGGAAAAGAAACCTGATCATTCCAAGTATACTTGTTTTGACTGCAGAGAAAGAGGTTTCATCGCAATTAATTGCACAAAGAAATCTAATAGAGTATTTTGTTATAAGTGTGGCGCAGATAATTTTGTTATTTCGAACTGCCCTTAGTGTGAAAATAAAAATTTTGGAAGGAGCAGAAATCCCGGAGACCCTGCATCCTAAATAATGACCCGGATCTGATTCCAAATATTCCATTGAATTTGACACCCAAATGCTTGACGTTTCTGATTCACATTTAGTGGTAGAACATTTGCAAGATTCTTTTAATGAGCTATGGATCAAATATCACGAAATGCGTAATAGAAGTTTTAATGAAGAAAAAGAAATCCACGAAAACCAAATGATTTCAAATCGAATATTGAAAACACGATTGCGGCATAAAAAGTTAAAAGAACAATAAAATCAGTTAGAGAGTACCATATTAAATGATGATGTAAAAGAAAATTGCTTTTAAAGCATAAAATAAAATATACTTTACTTAACTCTTCTGTTCGCACTGCAAGTGGTGCATCTCTTCTGATAATAAGTAAAATACAAACTGACATTAGTTACAAGGGACAAATCCAAAATATTCGCCCCTATTCCCGTTGGCGTTTTAATAGTCGTTTTTAAGGCGTTTTAGTTTTTATCGTCGTCTCGTTTCCAAATTTGGAGTCTGGAAACATATTAAAATGACGAGAAGTGTTTGCCGAGGGAACAGGAACACATATAATTAGTTTGATTGCTTCGTTTTCCTAACCCTTTGATATAAACTCCGCGTCGTTCCTATATATTGGAATACTCGTAAGTATATTGGATCGACAAGGAGTGTTTATCGAAGTGTAAAGAAAATAATGATAAGTGTGTTTGCTTCATTTTCCTAACCCCTCGATAAACACTCCTCGTCGATCCAATATATTTCCAGACTCCAAATTTTGAAATGATACGACGATAAAAACTGAAACGCCTTAAAAACGACTATTAAAACGCCAACGGGAATAGGGTGATTAATTTGTTTATTGCTCAAGCCCTACTTTAAAATCTTTTTTTGGGATTTGATTTTTGGAAATTATATGGCGGGACGACCATTGTATCAATTCAAAGTAATGCGGTTGATGGATTAAATTTTTTCCTCCAGAGCTTCGAGAGCGTTTTTTCGTTTATTTAGACGATTTGCTTGTATTTTTTAGCACATTTATACTTTTAAAGAAGTTGCATTACGTCTAACTCAAAGCGGTTTGACAATTAATGTTGAAAAATCCCATTTTTGCATGAAGGAAGTCAAGTCCTTAGGTTTCCTAATTGGTCATGGAGGTTTCAAAACGACACCAGTGAAAGTTGAAGTTATTCGCAATTTCAGTATTCCTCGAACTCCTCGTGAAGTTCAAAAGTTTCTTGGCGTGGCTAATTATTATCTTAAATTTGTGAAAATTTTTCAACTTTGATTTCGCCTTGTTCGAGCTTTTTGTATTTAAGTATTCATATACTTACATATAGCATTATTGAATATTCATTCTTTTAATTTAATCATATTTTCATTTAATACTTAAATCATTGAATTCCATATTGAAATTCTGCCCTTTAAAATGAATTATAAATTAGTAGAAAATGTAACATTTTTCTTATGCAGTTATATCGTAAGTTCTCTCTAAATCAAGCAGTCTCAACAATACTGCGACACGCCTCCTACCGATACTCTGAAAAAAAAAAATCAAAAGTTTGAAATGACCGATGATGCTAGAAATGCAATTGTTCGCTTAAAAGATGCTCTCACGACTGCTCCAGTGTTAGTTAACCCAAATTATTCGAAACCATTTTTAGTTCAGTGTGATGCATTGAAAACAGGTATTGGTGCTGTTCTTTGTCAAGAAGATAGCGAAGGTTCAGAAAGGCTTATTTTTTATTATTCGATGAAGCTAAACAATGCACAACGGAATTATTCTGTTACTGAACTGGAGTGTTTAGCAGCTGTTTCTGCTGTTAAAAAGTTTTGGCCTTATCTCGAAATGCAACCTTTTCCCATTACCACAGACCATGTCAGTTTAAAATGACTTATGAGACAATGTGATTTATCAGGCCGTCTAGCACGATGAAGTTTGTCATTATCATCTTATGACTTTGAAATAGAACATCGCAAAGAGTCAAAAAACATTGTTTTCAGAAAAAGTTTCAAGTCTAGATAATTGGTTTGTAGATATTGATTTAGACTCGCCAGAATTCGATGGTAGTGAGCATATCTTCTCTTCTTATACGAGCTTAAATTGTATGTAAGTTTATAAATATATATGTTAAATATATATGTGCCCAAATTTTTCTCGAGAACGGATGCAGCGATTTTAACGAAACTTTGGAAAAAGGTGCACCCTAGCATAGAATGAAGAATAAACAAGGTTTTAACTTTATACTCCCCACTAGGGGGCGTAGCACCGCCCTAAATTTTAAATTTGATCTAGTCATAACTTCCAAACCACTAAAGGTATTTTGATGAAATTTAGTACACAGCTACTGACTATCAATATCTTTTAATGAACAAAATTGAAGAAGTTCCACGCCCACTTTTTAAATCTTGAAAGTTTTGATTTAATATTTCTCGAAAACGACTCCAACTATTTTGATGAAAATGTAGGAGATGTTACCACTGCAAACAAGGATTAATATGTTATATGCCGTTATATTGGGAAAACTCGTTGAAGGGCGTGGCACTGCCCACAAAAATATAATGCGCTATTCAAACAAAACTAACACAACAATCATTCTGAAATTAACTGTGGAGAGCCTACTTGCTATAAGGCATATCTGATCTGAATGTGGGCGAAATATCGCCGTTGCGCGTGGAATCTCCCATACAAGCAAAATATTTTAATATCGTTAATACAATGCTTTAACTCTACATAAGCAGCTTCAACAAACCACTAACCACTATCGAACAGAATTAAGCATTTTTCACCGTTTATTCGGAGCTTTAATTTATTTGTTTTTTGTGTTTCGATCACTTGGAAAAAAGCAAGGAAATTGTCTCTTTTTCACTTATAAAGCAATTCCTCCTATTACCAGACTGTAAAATCTATACTTTTTCGACACATACAAAAAAAATTGGATAAACATACACTGGCTCACAGCTTATTTCGTGTAGTAATATTTTTTAACTTTAAAACACTGTATCTTTAAAAGTAACACTAATATCATCAAATTTTGAATGCAGGCTTAGACAGGCATGCCTATTGTTCATAATAAGTAAAAGAAAATCTACAAAATTTGATTGCGAGACGCTCAAGGCGGAAAAAACCGAATGAGCAGAAGAAATTCAAGTCACAGCTTATTTCGTGCAGATGCTTATTTTCCCTTTTGAGCCAGCGTTTCACATTATTTAAAGCGAATTTCTTTTTCTATGTTCTCTGTGTGGTATTCGCAACCAGATGCAGCCAACTTTTAGTTTGATCATGTACATGAGAGCGAACAGCGAAAATCGGTGATAAGTCATTTTAAGAACGGTCAATCCTTGCACAAAGCTGCTCAATATGTTGATTTGAGTCCTGTCCATAATGCAAAGCACAATTGAAAGCTTCGTTTATGCAAATCGGGTCCAAAATAAGGTTAATAGGTCGTCAAACCACATTTTTAATCCCGCTGACAATAAGTTTTTTATCCATAAAATTGAGACAACTCACATGATCAGCTCCAAAAATAATCACAAACTAAGCTAGCCACAAAGTGCGAAAACTGTCCACCTCGTGCACCGAGACTACATCTTTAAGGGGGGCTTCTCATGTAAAATTTTCAAAAAATCGATTTTTTTTTTCATAGGTTGATAGAATAACGTCTTGGGAGTATATTCCCAAAGTTTCATGACTCAACTCTAAATATTATAGAAATATGATTGATTGAACCAGCGCCATAAGCGACATTTAATAAGTCCGCCATTTTGTCATTTTAGTTTTTGAAAAAATGCTTTTTTTATAGTTCAAACATGTTCCTAAATATATGCAAAAAATTATTTGTGTGTGTTTTTATTTTCCGAGTGAAAAACAATCCCGAAAAACAACTACTTTTAGACGTGTTACATGAGAAGCGCCCCTTAAGGCCTAGCAAAAAAAGCCAGCATAGCCTACATTCTTTTTGATGTCGAGCTCAGTACTAGTACATCCACAAAGATTAGGACTTTTAAAGAGGCGTCATAATCATGGATGAGTCTAAATTTAACATATTTGAACCTGATGACATGGCATACTTATGGCGGAAACGTAACACTGAGCCGAATCCCAAAAGCAAGTAGACTTTTTTGATTTTTTTTTTTTTTGCTTATGAAGGACTACTTGGGCTTTGAAGCTGTGGTCTCGGGACACGCAGCCGCCAGTTTTTGCACTGTACGAGTTACTTAGTTCTTGATGTATATCCGTGACGGTTTTTGGAGCCAATAATGTGGGTTAGTATTGATTTTGTGGACAATAAATGAATCGTCAGAGGGATTAAAATTTTTGTTTGACGCACTTTTACCCTAATTTTGGGCCCGATTTGCATGTATGAAGCTTTCAATTGTGCTTTGCATTGTAGGTGGGACTCAAACTAATATATTAAGCAGCTTAGCGCATTGATTAGCAGTTCTTAAAATGAGTTATCACCAATTTTCGCTGCTGGACGACCCATTTCTGAAAAATGCACTTTTTTACCCTCTCATGTACAAGATCAAACTAAAAATTGACTGCATCTGGTTGCGAATACCACACATAGAACATATAAAAAGAAATTCTCGTTAAATAACGCGAAACGCCGGCTTCAATGGGAAAATAAGCATCTGCACGAAATAAGCTGTGACCTGAATTTCTCCTGCTCAATTGGATTTTTCCGCCTTGAGCGCCTCGGGATCAAATTTTGTGGATTTTCTTTTACTTATTATGAACAATAGGCATGCCCGTCTAAGCCTGCATTCAAAATTTGATGATATTTGTATTAGTTTTAAAGATACAGTGTTTTAAAGTTAAAAATTATTACTGCACGAAATAAGCTGTGAGCCACTGTAACTTAGGTTAGTGCTCGGCACGAATTCCGATTTTCTTCCCCGTTCCACAGGCCTCTACCAAAAACCCGGCCCATTTCCACCTCTTATTAATGAATTTAAATATAACTGACCTTATGTTATATAATGAGAGTGTTTCTTAAAACGTTTAAATGCCTCGAAAACCTCGTAAACTCGAAAAATTGTCAAAGTTCGTATTGATTTTGACGATTATTATTATTATTAAATATTCTCTTGTATTTTTTAGGCCCAGCCAAGTACATATTAGACGAACCTTAGAAAAGGATGCTATGTTACAGATTCAGATGTCTTCAGTACGATATGTTCACACAAAACGATTCGTTATGGAAATTCAGTCCTTTATTAAAGAGTTTCTTCAAGTTCAAACCGTAAGCACAATAATATATTTGTAATAAAATATTTACCTGTTTATTATATTTCATACTAGCCTGTCATAAGAAAAATGAAACTATCGGACACTGAAAAAAGAATTAATGATCGTCCACTGCACATTGGTTTGGACATAAGGGCAGCATCTCCTATAATTTTACTCCCCCTTTGCTATGAAAGCAATGAGCTTATTGTTGCTGATCTGGGAGAATTTACTCTAATAAATGATTTTTATTCTGCAACTGATGAAATAGTTAAAAGTAAAAAGTGCAATGACAATCCAATAAATGAAACTATCGACGTCATGCAAATCGATTTAGTAAAAATCAATCTTTTTACTGCAGAAAGAGTACTTAAAGCTAATAAAAATGAAAATGATGGGTCAAATTTGTGCTTTGATATAGGAGCGTTCTCTATATTCAAACGTGGAAATAACTTATTAAAGGATAACTGTTATTTAAAACTTCAAGTTGAGAGAAACATGGATTCGCATGATAGTCATAATTTTCCTGATGTAAGTGTAAATGGTACTCTTTCGAAAGTAAGCTGTTTATTAAACTTGCAGCAATACAAATTGATCAGAGGATTTCTTGCTCACAATTTGGGTGAAGATATAGATGATATTTACAAAAATCAGTCATCTAGCATAAGCGAATCTATAAGCAAAATAAATTCAACGCTCAAAGTGCATAAAAAGAAAAATGAATCATCTACATGGAATGTTTTATCCATTAAAATGGAACTGGAAGATGTTTCTGTGCACTTAAATATGCAGTTAACAAATCGTGTAGAAGCTGTAACATTGTCATGCATTAATTTCATTAAATCATTTTTAGAAATTGATTGCTTCAGTGATGGGGCTCAAGATATTGATTTGGTTTCGAGCGAAATTTTAGTAACAGATACAAGATATAGTAAGTCAGACAGCTTATATGACCAAATTCCTAACAACGTATTCACTGAAGTACTAAAACCTATAAAAACTGGTTCATCAAACATTGTACAAGCAGAAATTCATAGTAGAAGGAGAAGTGACTGTACTAAATATACTATATTGCTTAATAATATGCGTATTATGGCGATACTTGATTGGATGGAAAGCATGAAAGATTATCTTGGAGAGCAAATAGCTTCACCATTCTCTGAAACGCATGGACATAATCAAATCAAAACAAAATCACAACTTTCTTCTGAAAATGTTGATGCCTCAACGTATGAAATCATACTTAATATAACTGATTCTGAATTAGTGTTAGTTGAGAAAACTAACCAATGTGATACAAGTGCAATAATTCTGAAAAGCACAACTGTGTTTTCATATAAGCCTTATGATTTAAATCATCCGATTTCTATTAACCTCAACCATTTGGAAGTCTTTTCTTGTATTTTTGGTTTTGAAAATGAAAGTGCTCTTTCCATTATTGATCCCGTTACACTAAATATAGAAGTGCGAAATAACAAGCTTGATATAACGTTGCAAAAACAGTTGTGTATTCGATTATCATACCATGATGTAAAAATGTTTACAAAAATGTTAGAATCAATACCCAAGCAAACGCGTACTGCTCAGGCTAAAAAAAAAACGAACAAATACACCAATATTGATGTTGAAATAATAGCGCCATTAATTGCTATGGGTTTCAACCCGGAAGATTGCTTGTACGCAATGGAAATATGTAACTACAAACTAAACGACGCAGCAATATGGCTATCGCAGCAGAAGCAAGTTGAACTAGTATCTAAATATTTAGAAATATGTTCAATTGCTGTGAGCGCTCAGTGTATATCGATATGTGTAATAGATGATTGTAAAGACGCGGATGTTCCACTCTTAGAAATCTCTCTTTCTCGGTTATTGTTCGTGCAAAAACTTAAAGAAAACTGTGAAGGAGTGGTAATAAGTAGTTTAAGTTATCCATCAGGTCAAATGGAAGCCATAATAGGCAGTGACTACTATAATCGCCGATTAAGCGGTTGGGAACCTGTGATTGAACCATGGGAGTGTATGGCTAATTGGAAATTCAATGCAGATTTCCATTCAACTAAGAAACGATTTATTAGTGTTGACATTAAAAGTAAACAATTACTTAAATTTAATATAACTAGTACTCTAATGGAACTATGCAAAATAGTTAGAAACAATTGGACTCAAGACTACTACGAAGGAACATCACAAGTAAATACGAACAAAACTCCACAATTTTTGTCAAATTACAGGCGCCGAACACCATTTATACCTTTTGCTTTACGAAATGAAACTGGTGAAACTTTACGATTCAAAATCATTTTGGCTCAACCTGGAGGAATTACGCGAACAGAGATTGTTCAGCGAGACTTTGTTAATGATTGGATAAATGTAAAATCTGAAGAAACAGTCCCATTTTCGTTTGGCCTGCAAAACAAATTACGCCATATGGACTCACATCGATTAGATCTTCATCAAATAATTGTCGAAATAAACGAATGGACTCCAGTCGGTCCAATATCCATTGATAAAGTGGGAGTATTTTTTAGATATTCCACAGCAGAGGACTATATAAAAAGAAGCCGTATTGTGTTTGATATAACTTTAGTTGGTTCCGCTCAAAAGTTAATAACAGTGCGATCTGCTCTACGTGTTTTTAACAAATTAAGTAAAAATATTACTCTTAAAATGGGCATTCAGGAAGATAAATATACGTATACAGTTAAACCAAAAGAATATTTTAGTGTACCTCTTAGAAAAATTGATTCACTCCTGTATATAAAGCCTTCTGATACTCCAATTGATATGGAAAGTTCAACAGAAACTGAAAAAAAAAATAATACACTATTTGGCTTTTGCAATCGCGGTATATCATGGTCGAATTGTGCCAATGATCTAAATCAAGAATTATGTGTTTGCTTAGGACAAAATAATATCCCCTTCAATATATTGGTATCAATAAGACGTGATAAATATTCCAACAGGGATATTCTTCATATGCCAGGACATACTATAACACTATATACTCCCTTGATTATAACTAATATGCTGTGTTGTGATCTTTTATTTAAAATATCTGGGCATAAACAAAGAAGAATTCATGCTTCAGAAAAGGCTTATATTCACGATGTTAATATCTGTGATGGCATAAATATTAGTTTAACTATTGATAATTACACAGTTTATGGACAACTAAGAGTGCCAGCAAATCATACTGGCATAGTAGAACCTAAACTAAAACTGCTAGATGTAAACAACAGACCTCTTTATCTTCGTACTTCAATACAATCACTGACTGGCAAAGGAATGGAAATATTTATAAGCGCTCCTGTATGGCTTATAAATAAAACAGGATTGCCCTTAATTTACCGACAAGAAGGGGTGAACCACATAGCGTCTGGCCAATTTGAAGAAAATGAAAATGCTAGATATAATGCACCGCTGATGTTTTCATTCTCAGATTTAGATGCATCACCTTCACTTACAATTCGTTTAGGAATGCGTTATGGTGAGAATAATCCAGTAAGTTCTATCGCATTTTTATATAAATAGATATTAATATAAATGAACATAAAGGTTATTTTGTGTTACCCAATTATTCAAATTAAAAGCGTTTTTCTCAGAACATCAACAATGTAGATGGCTAGCGCCTATACACTTACATTCGTTTCTAAATCCTTTCACCTTTAAGAGTGATAGAAGAGATGAGAAATATTGATGTTTTGATAGACCTAAAGCAAGGAGAGATTGACTCTTACCCAACACAGCGCTTACTGGACATTAATGTCCCTAAGCGCTTCCGTGGAATGCTTTATATGGTATATGAGATATTATTAGTAGCACCTAACTATTCCTTAAAAATGAGCGTGATCGGGTATAAAATTTTAAATCAACGAAACGCTAATTTCCCATATAACCATTTTGTTTTCGACAAATTTGATTCCGAATTTGGTTTTAGCAATCTCAAAGACATAAGCCATAATTTGGTCATGACATAATATTATTTTGAAGTTAGTTTATTGACTGTTTTTGCTTGTAATGAAAATACAAACGGTTAACACATTTGCACCTAATGTACACCACGGCTTTATATGATCTGGATAGGATCCCTGTGCAACGTCTATAGCCCAGGAAAATTAGACGAAAAAAGAGCTGCTGTGCGAAATAATACCAAGTGAATTTTTTTCACCCGAATTGTCTTTATTAAAGCATGGTTAATAATGTGTAAAAAGTCCATTGAAGTCTATTGTGCGCATAAAAAGTAATTCAGGCTCAAAGGTCGCTAAAATCAGAAAAATTTTTCGCCACAATTTTGTAATACTGGAAATTTCCTATGTGAAGGTGTAAAAAATTTTTCCGTGTAGCTTATAGATTAGGAGATAACCCAATTTAAAAAGTTGTGCACAGTTTTTATATGTAAATGCTACGTATAAGTTCATATTAATATATCTTTCTTTAAAATTGCGAATACTCTTTAACAAAGAGTCATAAAAAAAATTAAAAGACCGTCAAAAGATTATCGGATTCTGTATACACCGTATTAAATTTTTTTGAAACGACTCATGGTCTAAGAAATATTCTTCAAAAACCGTTAAGTTTTCGAAAATACTGGTTTTTGAAGGATATCTCTGAAACGATAATTCATACGATAAAAAGTAATAGCACCAATTTTGTAGAAAATCCAAAATCTACAAAACATAAGCCATATGTTTTCACATTGAAGCAACAGTTTAGAAGATATTTTAAAAAAACCTTTAAATGTCAAAAAAAAACCGGTTTTTATTGAATATCTTCTAAACGGTTACTTCAATGTGTACACATTAGGGATTTCAGTCCCGGGATTCGAGCCTTTTTGCAGTCCCGAAAATCCCGGGATTCGAGCCTTTTTGCAGTCCCGAAAATCCCGGGATTAGTGCTACCAATCCCGGGATTTCTTTTGTAAGTTTTTTAGGTTAGAAAAATTGTTATAATGTTCCAAAAATCACCAACAAAAGTCTTACAACATTATGATTAAATTGAACATAATAAAGAGCTGAAGATAATCTTAGATTGCAAAACGAGATGGAGTAGTCTTTTAGACATGCTGCAGCGCTTTATTACGCTTGAGAGTAGCATAAAAACAGCTAGTATTGACTTAAAGGTTTCTTCGATCCACTATAGCGAATTTAAATTTATTAAAAAAATCACTATTGATATTATAAAGAAAGATAAATCTGCTTTGAGTAATATCATTTTTACTAAAAGGCACTTCAGACTAGTTCTCTTATGTTTTTCTGTATGATTTTTTCTCTGACTGTCAATTTTTTATTGTTTTTAATTTATATTGTTGAAATTGTTTTAATTTTTTATTTTTCAAACAACATTTGAAAATTTGATAACTCCTATGACTTCTATTTTCAAATAGACTCAAATCTAATGCCAAAATAACTCATATGAGTTTTCTTCTGATAAATCATTTGTGTAATAAATGTACATTCCCACTATCAGAGTTGCCATATTTGAGAACTCATACGAGTTCCTGATAGTCTGAAGCGGTTTTAAGCTCGTGGAAAGGATTTTATCTGACATTTTTTCATTTTTGATAAGTCCCAATAATGACTTCTGTAAAACTCCATCTTTAAATCGCGTTAAAGTAGAGATAAAAAGTGTTCTCTCTAGATTTGAAACTGAAACTTTTTGAGAAATTGTGAACAATAGCCATAGAGTTAAAGTTAACTCATCAATAAACTTGAAAGAAAAATTAAATCTAGTTTTGAATACCACTTCAAAAAATTTGTTTTCTAGAAAGTCTTATAATTTATCCAATGTTTTAGTGAAAGTAATTGATATATTTTGTAATGTGGTGATAGGGGTTATTTCCTCCAGAAAACTTTCGATTATCTTTCTTCAATTCAACCAACAAGTGTTGAATCAGAAAGATGCTTTTCGTGTGCAGGCTATAAACGTAATAAATTTAGATCTAAATTGGATGATAAAATAATAAATGCTTTAATTTTCCTAAAATCATATTTTAATAATAATAAATCTGATTAAAACAAAAGTAAATTCTTCCAAGTCCAACACTTGTTAAAACTTTGATCTCACTATTTTATATAATTAAATATGTATGATATTTTATATATCAAAAAGTTAAAACGCTATAGTCCTATCTCCACTTTTTGCGATTTTTGCAGCTATGGTATCCTTGTGGGCTTCTTTACCGAGTGGAAATCTGTGGGATGTCAAAATACCACTAAAACACCGAAATATTCGAGAATTGAGAAAAATCCTATCTCCAAACTGTAATTTTTTGAAGAGCGCTACTGTGCTATCTCCTCTGAATATTTAAATAAGTCACATTTTTAAGAAAATTTTTAATTTTTTTCGTCTTTTCTACACGCTTCATGACATTTTACATGTCGTCACTCTTAGGCCAGATTCACGAATGTGAAAATATTTTAATTTGAGAAATTGTTTTTTGAAATTTTTTTAAATATGAAAATTATATGTTAATCTTGCTTTTTCGTGTAATAAACTTTGCATTTGCTGTTAAACCACTTCAGATATAGCTTTCATACTTCTGGCATAACTTTATTGAACCATTTTGTACAAGAAAACCACATTAGTGCAAAACTGAAAAATTTGCACTTTCGTGAATCTGGCCTAAGAGTGACGATGTTTTTAGTGGAAACATTTTTTTTTTTCACCCAAAGGTCAGAACCAGAAATTTTTGAAAATTTCTTGTTTTTTCCATGATTCGAAAAAAAATAGTTTTTCATGTCTCTGAAATCATTTAAAGGATATGGATGAGATGAGGTATGTGTATTAAGAGTCACGGGACAAAAAATGTCTAAGGGAAAAATGGGCGGTCCCACGTCCTTAAGAAAGTATCATACCTCTGAAACTATCTAATGCACATAGATGAGTTTTGGTGCGCATATAAATTGCATCGGAACAATTTACATTCATTGGTTTAATTGGAAATGCTCTGCCCTCCGTACAAAAGAAGGTATCGCAACGCACACCGGGAAATGCTAGTCGCTCATAAAATTTACTAAATGTGTCGTTTATTTGAATAGTAGTGCAATTCCATATAATTTGTTAAATTGATTTTGTTAAAAATTAATAAAATTAGTTTTTAACACAAAATTATGTTAAAATATTCTAAGGTAAAATTATTGCATGTATAGTTTTTTTCAAAATCGCAGCCAATTCTAAATAACCACTGTTTGAAGTATTATTTTTGCATTTCCCAATAATTGAAAAAATGGAGATAGAACTATAGCGCTCTAAGGTATCGATATGTATTTAACTAAGCATATAATGCAGCAATGTACCTTTATGCTTGTTTTTGAAGTAAATAAATATTTATGAATTTTTGTTTTTTAAAAACGGCGTGAATTGCTTATGTACCTGCTTTAAGAAATTGTTCTTTTTTAAATAAAATATCTTTGTAGAGGTGTAGTAGGGGTATATAAGACAAAATATTAGAAATTTTTAATACTAAATTCTGTTCTATTTACGAAGAAAACAAAATTCATACAAATCCCGAAAAATCCCGGGATCCCGGGATTCAAAAATTTCTGATCCCGAAGTCCCGGGATCGCAAAAAGTCCAAAAATTGGAATCCCTAGTACACATGTGGCTTATTTTTTGTAGATTTTGTAATTCTCTACAAAATTGATGCTGTTGCTTTTTATCGTATGACTTACCATTTCAGAGATATTCTTCAAAAATCAATATTTTCGAAACCTTAACAGTTTTTGAAGAATATCTTTTAGACCATGAGTGGCTCCAAAAAAAAAAATGTAATACGGTGTATACAGAATCCAATTATCTTTTGAAAGGTTTTTTAATTTTTTTTTTTTTTTGTATGACTCCTCGTTAAAGATTATTCGCAATTTTAAAACTAAGATATTTTAATATGAACTTATACGTAGCATTTATATATAAAAACTGTGCACAACTTTTTAAATTGGGTTATCTCCTAAACTATAAGCTACACGGAAACATTTTTTACATCTTAGCATAGGAAATTTACTGTGTTACAAAATTGTGGTGAAAAATTTTTCTGTAAATGTTTCCGTTAGCGAGATACTTGCAAAAAACTGATTTTAGCGACTTTTGAGCCTGAATAACTTTTTATGCGGACAATGGACTTTTTACACACTATTAACCATGCATAAATATATATAATTCCGGTGAAAAAAATTCACTTGAAATTTTTTCGCAGTAATATTCTAATTTTCTTGGGCTACTACGTGTTGATGATATATCATATGGATCTTCAATGACATACCTATCACATCCGAGCACCTTGGTGACGACATGTGGTCCTTTGTACTGTGGATATAATTTATGTGACTCACCCGTTGTTCCAATCACTACTAAGTCACCTTCGCAATATTCATGTGGCCGTAGATGTTTAGCATCAAATCGTTGTTTCCATTGTAGCTTTTCGTTTTCGATATTCTCTGCTGCTGTTTGTTTGTGAGTTTCCAAATCTATAGGTTCTTGTGTCAAAGTTTCATCACCGAGTGCCTGAACGAAACGATTTTGACTCACATCTCTAGGGTTGTACCCAAATACTAAATCGTTCGGAGTGAATTTTGTTGTAGCGTTGCGTTGAGTAAATAAACACCATTGAATCTTTGGTAAAGTTAAGTCCCAATTGCAGATGCACGGCTTAGTTCGCCAGCGTGCGTCATCTTTGCTCTGAATCTGTGTATAATTTGAAAATCAAATTCCTGTAGAATCAGCCACCATCGGGCAATTTGTGGCAACAAAGTTGTAGTTACCTTCGTTGTAGCGACAGCATTACAATCCAAAAAAAAAAATGTTTTCCTAACAAATACATTCTCAACCTCTGCAAATTCACTGCAATTGCTAGTGCCTCAAGTTCATGACTAGCGTAATTTCGCTCAGTTTCGCTGAATTGTCTGCTGTAGCAAAAGACTGGCTTTAATTCATCTTCTTGCTGAAGTAATATTCCCGATAACGCGACTGCACTGGCATCTGTGTGCACTTCATGCACTTTATATGCATCGAACAAAGTTAGAATTGGTTCACTTGTAATGGCACATTTCAGCTCACCAAACGCTTCTTCTTGTTCCTGCTTCCATACAAAAGGATTGCCTTTTTTAAAAGTGACGTCAATGGTAAAGCAATATTTACAAAATTTTCAACAAATTTCCGGAAATATCCGATGACACCTAGAAACTGCTTGACGGCTGTTACGTTGGTCGGTGTTGGAAATTCCTTAATAAACTGCGTCTCCTGAGGACCTCGACGTATCCCTTCACCATCAGTGATGTGACCTGAAGATTGTACTGTTGTTGCAAGGAAAACACATTTTGATAGTGGAAGTGTCAACCCCGCTGTTTTTACCGCGTTCAAAAATTCGCGTAGAACACCTTCATCCACTGTTTCTGTTGCTATCACAACCTCTTCGACGTAGTTGATGATGCGTTTTGCATTTGGTAATGTTTTTATAATACTTAAAATTGTTTCTTGAAAAACCATTGGCGCATTTACTAGACCAAATGGCCTCACATTATGCTCATACAACCCCTCATGTGTTAAAAACGCTGTACACTTGTTCGATGTTTCTTCTAAGGGTATTTGGTAATATCCCGACGTGATGTCCAACGTTGTAAAATATTTATTACCAGCCATGCTTGATAACTGATCTGCTACCGGCATAATATACTGCTTCTTATCCGTGGCTGCATTTAATGTACGATAGTCGACGCACATTCTATTTTCTCTATTGGCCTTCTTAACTCACAAAACGGATGCTGCATGTGGTGATGTGCTTGAATGTATTATCTCATTTTCGTGTAAATCTCGTAGAACCTCCGTAATCTTAGGCCACATTGCGAAAGAAACCTGGCATCGTTTTCCTATTATTGGTTGCTCCGTGTTGATTTCTATTTTCATGGACGCTGTTTTGTACTGTCTAAGTTTACTAAGATCTTCTGCAAAACATACTTGAAATTCGTCAAAAAGTTATCCATCGTGTGAGTGATGTCATCTGTGAGCTCATTGCTTATATTGTACTCAACATTCTTTGTTGACTCTACATGCATACGCCAGCTTCTACCACAACTCAATGATCGTTCCTGCACAAAACATCATAAGTTGAAGCATTTCGGACCAGTGCGCTCATCTGAATTTCGCTCTACTTCATGTTTGACTTTTACTGCTTCTGTAGCTTCCTGTTGATGAAAACGTACTTCACTTCGCAGCTTACTTATGTTTTCCAAACACGAAATAAGTTGCGTACATGAATCAATATTCATTGCGGTTAAGGTTCGAGCAACAAGATGATCGTTTAACCCTTCAATGATGTATGAAACTATCGACAAATCTTCTACGTCACCCCAGCGGCCCATCGTTATCATCGCATAGTAATATTCAATGAAAGATTCTTGAGACTTACGTTTGCTCCTTATCATTTCATGATGTATTTCAGAACTGTTTACTCTTGTGGAAAAATCGCGTTCAAATGCCTGTTTAAAATTATTCCATGACGTAAACACCGGATGAGCATCCACCAATTTTTAGCGATTCCAATTAATTTTTGCTGCCCTGAAATAAGCACTATATCCTCATTCCATACACCTGAGTTGGGAACTGTGAAAACGAAAATCCCAACTCGTCCTTCTTGCAATTAAACTGAGTTTAAGTCCTTTTTTACGAGGCAAGTTTGAATTACTAATATTATAGTGACCTCGAAGTCTTGGAAGTGAAATTTTTTTGATGAGGTTTTGTTCGTTTATTTGCTCAAAGTCGGAAAATAAGTAAATTAAATCGGAATAGTTCCTTATTACGAATAAGCCGAGTTTAAGCGCCTTTTTTCTTTGTATATTTAAACTATTAATATTAAATCAACCTTGAAATACTGGCAGTGAAAACTTTTGATGGGGATTTGTGCAATAAGTTTGCTTGAGTGGGATAAGGTGAAAAAATTAATCAAAACAACTCCTTCTTGCTCAGAAATCGGCTTTAAGCACCCTTTTTGCCTCTAGATTTTGAATAAAACATACTACTTTTAAATCGCAATAACTAAGCTCACAGTGATTTTATTTAAGATATGTGTTTAGAGAAATGTTCTTGGGACATACATATGGGTGATTCTTAGATAACTGTGCTTTTTCGAGTTGTAAAATTGGCAGATAATTTTTTTGGATTTTTGCAAGTTTCTTCATGCTATCTTGTGTAAACACACTCTTTAAACTCACCTTTTAAGTAGATCAACTACAAGTGTGAATTTACGGCTTTGAGGTCGAAATTAAGAAATTTTGCTGCCACGTTTGTGACTAAATTGCCACGTTTGTGACATTTTAGCCACAGTATGGAAAAATGATGGTTTTGAAGCGTTTTGATGAGAGATATATTGCATATAATGGCAAATTTACACTTCAAGACAAATTTTGCAACAGTGTCATGTCTCCGGTGGTCCATTTTTTATCCCCTACCGCCCCAAATATCAACTATGGTTTTCTTTCCTCTGTTTTTATAGTCGTTTATGGTGGATTAGGATCTCCTAATTACGAATCTGATCTTGATTTTTTTCTATTACATCAGTATCCTTAGTTATCCTTGCTCAAAAGTGAAAAAATCACAGTTTTGACATCTACTTAACAAAAAGAGCAACAGGTAAAATTAATTTTTGTCAATGGATTCAGACAGCCAAATTTATTAACAACAAGACATCATTTACCGTTTTTCAATTGGATTCCTAATTTCCGAGTTATAAGCCTTTAAAAAAAGGATATCTCTCAATAACATACAAAGGATTTTCTGGACCGAAAAATTAACAAAAATGGTAAGTTTTATTATTTGTATCAAAAATATATTTTATCACGAAAATTTTAAGCTTTTGCAGACTAAAATCGGATGAAAAAATAAGGCTCTGTTGTAGATTTAGTGAATGCACAGATGAAATTTTGATTTTGATAATTTGCAAAGCAATAGTTTAGTAGGGTCATTCACTAAATCTAGCATCGAACTGTCATATTTCATGCGATTATAGTCTGCAAGGTCTCGAAATTTTTTTAATTATATATGTTATTGATAAAAATGATAAAACTTGATTTTTTGTAACTTTACGGTCTCGAAAAATACTTTGTGTTATCGAAAGATATCCTTACTTTAAACGCGTATAACTCGGAAGCTGGGAATCCAATTGAAAAACGGTAAATTATATCTTGTTGACAATAAATTTGGCTGTCTGAATCCATTGACAAAAATTAATTTAACTTGTTGTTGTTTTTGTTCTATAGCTTTAAGTAGATGTCAAAACAGTGATTTTTTCACTTTTGAGCAAGGATAACTCAGGATTCTGATGGTGTAGAAAAATTTTTGTATTAAAAACATAATTAATAGCCTTCAGCTAAACATCTGTATACTCAATTTTATATGAAAACATGTTTTTTTGCAAACTGATAAAAAGTGCCACGTTTGTGACATTTTTGATGCGCCTCGTTTGTGACATTTTTGTAGTTTATCGCTCATTGTAAAGCACGCGGTTCAAGATTTTTCCGAAAGAATTTGGGGTCATGTATGCAAATCCTACAAAAAAATTGTTTAATGCATAAAATAAAATGTTCTACCTGCGAGTGCCGAGTGCCACGTTTGTGACCATAATTTAAAAAAAAAAACTGTTTTTGTTTATAAACTGCCCTATAAAACGCAAACAGATTTCTTTTTGGACGCGTCTGGTCATGCTGACCATTGGGTGATGGATAGTGATCAGAATTAATGCATTTGTATTGCAATCTATTGACTGAAACAGTAGTACCATGCAGTAGTAGCATAATGCTTTGAAGAAATTTTTTTTTTCCAAAACTAGGGGACAGTTTTCAATTCGAAATTGTGCCCTCTAAAAATTATTTAAAACTGCAGATGAGCTCAGAATATTGTAGCCTTAAGTATTTACTTAATATGTGTAGTAACTTGTTTTCTGTTCTATTTCCGTTTTTTGGTCGTTTTTCATCGTTATGTGTATAAAAAGTAGGGGTAGGACATGCCACGTTTGTGACATTTGGGGTATATTTGCAAACTTTCACAGTAGACCAATAATTAGTTGGTGGTAAAATTGATCCGCTCTATTAGAAAAACATAGTTTCTAACTTATAGCGTAATTTTTTGTGAAAAAAAAAGCCTACTGTATAGGTGAAATCGCCAGAGGACACAAAAAGTACAGTTATCTGAGAATCACCCATATAAATATTTCCATCAAATATTTTAGAAAACCAATGCTGTATTGATTGATAAATCAGCGCAAATGCTATGTTTTGTCAGAAAAATTTTTATATATTTTATATTAAATTATAAATAAGTTTGATTTTGTCGACATGTACAGCACTTAACACTTGGATACCATTATCATCGCGATTGTCAGATACTTTATAACTAGTCCATATTGATAGAAAGTCGAAATGAACTGATCCAAAAGCCTCCTCGCTATAGCATCTGAGCCCGATGATTCTGTGAAATATATTTAAGTCTACAATGTGAAACTAAGTATATAAAAGGCAAAGAGGTGCATCTTAATGGGAATGCTGACTTCAAAAATTGTTTTTTTCTTTTTTTTTTTTTAAATCAACATATCTGCTACGACAGGAAAGCAAGCAGCAAACATGAAAAAGGACTCGGATTCTATAGCGAACATGCCTTCAGTGCATTTCGACTTTCTATCAATATGGACTAGTTATAAAGTATCTGACAATCGCGATGATAATGATATCCAAGTGTTAAGTGCTCTACATGTCTACAAAATCAAACTAATTTATGAATTTAATATAAAAAATATAAAAATTTTTCTGACAAAACATAGCATTTGCGCTGATTTATCAATAAATAAAGCATTGGTTTTCTAAAATATTTGATGGAAATATTTATATGTATGTACCATGAACATTTCTCTAAATACATATCTTAAATAAAACCACTGTGAGCTTAGTTATTGCGATTCAAAAGTAGTATGTTTTATTCAAAATCTTAAGGCAAAAAGGGTGCTTAAAGCCGATTTCTGAGCAAGAAGGAGTTGTTTTGATTAATTTTTTCACCTTATCCCACTCAAGCAAACTTATTGCACAATTCCCCATCAAAAGTTTTCACTGCCAGTATTTCAAGGTTGATTTAATATTAATAGTTTAAATATACAAAGATAAAAGGCGCTTAAGCTCGACTTATTCGTAATAAGGAACTATTTCGATTTAATTTTCTTATTTTCCGACTTTGAGCAAATAAACGAACAAAACCTCATCAAAAAAATTTCACTTCCAAGGCTTCGAGGTCACTATAATATTAGTAATTCAAACTTGCCTCGTAAAAAAGGACTTAAACTCAGTTTAATTGCAAGAAGGACGAGTCGGGATTTTCGTTTTCACAGTTCCCAACTCAGGAGAGGTAAGCGAACAAAACCTCATCAAAAAATCTTCAGTGACTCCAAGTTGAGGATGTCCCTATCTTCCCGGGAGGTGTGCATACGTATGCACGTTGAAGCTGCTCCATTTTCTGTATAAACTGCTTCGCCTATAATGTTTTCTTTAATGGCTCAAACTCGGGCAACCTACAAATTATGTCGCGCACATTCCACTGCGTCTGCATTTGATTACCCATCTGGATCGAATTTTGTGCTACTGTGTTTGCACTCGAGCACTGCTCACGTTCTTGTGTCTCACTATTGTTCCTTTGGTTTACTTACACTTCTAATGCTTGAACTGTCGCCGTTAAATTAACCACCATATCCTTTAGTTGATTCAGCTCCATCTCCGTTTCATCTTGTATGTTCTTGGGATCCACCTCGCCCGTTCCTAATGCCGTAATCAGCTCTGCCAACTTTGCAGTCTTATTTTCAGTAACCGTAAGTTCATATTCCCGTAATAAACGATTTATTACATGTCGTGTCGTTTCCGCACGTTTGTAAAGTAAAATAAAATTTTATATACCCTTTATCGCTTTGCGTTGCAAAAATGTCCGTTGAAATTTTTCTAGCAATTTATTTTCCTCGTATCAATTTCCTGTTGGCGTCGCACACAGGTGCCAATCGAAGTAAAAGCTGGCCAAAAATGTAATTCTGCACGTAAACTTTTGAAAATCAGTTTTTAGGCACTAGGGATAGTAAGTGCAACTTTTGAGCAAAAATAAGTTGAGTTCGGACAAGGGGGCGTGGCACCTCCCATATAAGCATAAGTTTAAAAATGCTATACTGAAAGCGTTTTTTGAGATAAGCCTTCCAAATTTTATTTAGATACTAAGAATATTAAATGCAAGCTTTAAGCAAAAACTAGGCGAACTCAGACAGGGGGGCGTGGCACCTCCCATATAAATAAAAGTTTCAAATTACAATACGGAAAGCGTTTTTTGAGATAATCCGCCCAAATTTTTCTCAGATACTAAGATTATTAAATTAAAACTTTAAGCAAAAACTAGGCGAACTCGGACAGGAGGGCGTGGCACCTCCCATATAAGCAAGTTTAAAAATGCTATACTAAAAGCGTTTTTTGAGGTAAACCGTCGAAATTTCACTGAGATACTAAGAATATTAAATGAAAACTTTGAGCAAGAACTAGGCGAACTAGGACAAGAGGGCGTGGCACCTCCCATATAAATAAAAAATCCAAAATGCAATACATCCATTCCATGCCGAGCGTAACAAGATCTGCCACACCCCTTCCGGTTTCGCTGAAATTTGTTACATGGTTTCGTTTCATGCCTAGTCTTTAAGAAAAGGCAAAAAAAATTTTGCGATTTTTTTCGTTGCTTGTGGAAGGGTGCAAAGAGTGGAAAAATCTGTAAATTGTGACAAACTCTCCTCAAATATTGGGTGTACAACTTAAAAACCGGAATTTGACGGTGGATGTCCGTACTAACTAATATCGTGAAAGCTCGAACATTATATATATGTCATTTTGAAGGTACATTTGACAGCTGTCAAAATCAGTCAACAAAACAATTTTATCTTGTGTGCATCATTACTATTTTTCACGATGAATAACTTCGAAAATTGGAGAAAAAGACAGCATTTGCGGGGGGGTTCTAGTGGGTCATTTTTTTGCAAAGAAAACAGCTGCCGAAAGTCATCGCATTCTTGTAGAAGTTTATGGGGACTATGCTCCAGCTGAATCAAGCTGTCGTGAGGGTTTAAAAGTGGTTATTTTGATGTCGAAGACAAAGAACGTCCTGGTCAGGATCAGCTAGGTGTGATCCATTATGAGCTGTTGCCAGGTGGCCAAACCATTAATGCTCAATTCTATCGTCAACAATTGATCCAATTGAAGCAGAAAATCCATTCAGAGCGGCCAACGTATGCGACCAGACATGCGTAAATCATTTTCCACCACGATAACGCTCGGCCACATATTGCTGCCCCAGTCAAAAATTACCTGGAAAACAACGGATGGGAAATTTTGTCTCACCCGCTTTATAGCCCAGACCTTGCACCATCAGACTACTATTTGTTCCGATCGATGCAGAATGCCCTATCAGGAATACGCTTCACTTAAGTTCAAGATATCGAAAATTGGATATATTCATTTTTGGCCGCCAAGCCGGCGCAATTTTTTTGGGATGGAATTCATAAATTGCCTGAAATATGGGGAAATGTTGTAGCTTCCAATGGACAATACTTTGAATAAAATATATTGTAACATTTTTCCACAATAAAGCATCAAATTTTGCTAAAAAATTCCGGTTTTTAAGTTGTACACCCAATAATTGTCAATAACTTGGACATTTCTTAACCGATTTTCATGCTCAGACCACTCTTGGAAAGGTATTAGGCTATAAGATTAAAATTTTTCGTATTTGGTAAAAATTACTAAATTTACTGCTATTTTATTGTGGTACTAAACTACAAAAAACGTGCCCAGGTACAACTTTTTTACCTTCCAAAATAAATTTTTTGGAAATAAAAAGAAAAATTCTATCATATGACTAAATTTCAAGAAGGTATCTTTCAAACTACGGCTGCAATTTGATTAAGAGCATCCGGACTGGCAGAATCTCTCACTGTGAGCAAGCATAGGAAGCAAACGAGCGCACAGTGATGCGATTAGTACAAGCTAGACGGAAAAAACTCGAAATCGAATTTTTACATTCCGAATATGAAAAATATCAGAAAATATATAATTAACTCATAAGAAATTTTTTACTTACCACCGCTTTCTACATAAAATACCAAAAATCGTCAAAGCCGTCCTAAAAAAAGATGTTTTCCAAATTTGTGTCCATGAAAATAGTTGCTATTTTCACAATTTCACAATACTTCCCAATATTGAAAAGAGTTGAAAATCGGCACACATTACGGGCAAGATATTTTTTATGGAAATATTATAAATTCAAAACCAAATCTTTTAAAATGTTGGTGCTATAGAATTGAATTTGGGGAGATAAATGTGTAAAAACGCCAAATTCTGCAAAACATTTTCGAAAAAAAAAAAAAAGGTCACTCCATATTTCTGACAAACTTTTTTATTTAATCAGTGTTATTTCTACTTTAAGCCCTGGGAATGCCTAAGTAAATTTACCTTTGACTTTTTTTCTTAATCTATATGATGGATGGTACTAAATATTACTGTATTAATTAGGCTCTGAAATATATATAATTTTAAGTCGATGAGACTTTTTGTGGGGTTTAAATATTAGTAATACAACACACAATATTTTTACACTGAGAAAAAAAATAAATAAATACACGATATAAAAAAAAACCTATTTTAGTGAAGTGTAAATCAGTCTCAAAAACGAAAAATTTGGTTAAATATTTTGGTATGTAAAAAAAGTGGTCTCTTGATATTTTCACCAAACTTTTTTTTTTCAAATAAGCACTAGGAGTGCCTACGTGCGCAAACTTGACTTTGTATTTTTTTTCAACCTATTTGATTGTCCTAAAAATGCTATTAATTTAAATTTCAATTCCAGGTTCCGAATATTTTTTCTAAATATTATGAATGGTTTTTGGGTAATTTCATTACTTTGAGCTATAATACGGGTAACATATATACAAACACAACACGATATGTTAATGCACAGAAAAAAAAAGAATTAATTATAGAAATAAAACACGCCTGTCCTGTGGGTGATTTGAATAAAATTTTCGAGTACCCCATTTTTTTACGGAATTCGGTTAAACATCGTATTTCAACATGTTTTCAATAAAAAATTTCAAAATCCTTAGGGCACTTCGGAAATGATCGGCTAACGAACGATTTTTGTGTTGCTTTAGCCGAAGCAAATAAGGATAATTGAGGAGTTATTTTTCAAAAGGGCATATAACCAAAACGAGGCAAAAGTAGAATCATAATATTAATAGCCTGATACTTTGTTATAAATAAATAAAATTGGGTTCTTTTTTCACGAAAAGTTTACCTGATGGCTTGAAATTAATTACATTTAGTTAAAAAGGTCAGATTTATCCACTAATCGATTATTATGTAAATAATGTGTATGACACGTAAAAAATTTTAACGATAATTATTTCGTATATATGTATCAAATATTATTTGTAGATCATGTAAATTTTAATAAAATAGATTCCGTTCCTTTTTATCGAGCGAAAACAGCTTCAGAGATTTCCTTAGAAAACTAGTTTTTCAAAATTTGATAGGTTTGTGAAAAATATCTCCTTTACTATAGGTCGTACGAAAAAAAATGCTGTGAATGGTTTGTAGGAAATTTTATTCAAATCACCCACAGGACAGGCGTGAAAAATTATAAAAAAAAAAAACGGGAATATTAGTTTTTCTTGTTGTTGCTGATTCATCGGAAATAAGAGGAGTGCGACAATTTCGCTTAAATAATGCTTCAAGTAGCGAAGAGTGGTCCGATCCCGATTTAAGCTAAATGTTGTCCAGCCTTAGAAATCAAATATTACACGTCTACTTTAAATTTCGTTATTGCAGATTTTTTCGTTAGTTATAGTGCAAGATATATTTCAGTTGTATGGGAGATACCACGCCCACTTGTCCAACAGTACTCAAATTTTTTATGAATTTCAGAAACTACATAAAACCCATACACTGCAAATTTTGTAACCGTAGCTTATTCCGTTCTTAAAATATAGCCCAAAATATATTGTAGTTGTATGGGAGGTACCACGCCCACTTGTCCAACCGTGGTCAAATTTTTTATAAATTTAAGAAACTACATAAAATCCATACACTTAAAAATGTGTAACCATAGCTTATTCCGTTTTTAAAATATAGCCCAGCTTTTTTTGTACTTTCCCACACCTAAAACATAAAAAACTGCAAAAAAAAATTGTTTTTTCCATCTAGCATGTACTAATCACATCACTGTGGAGCGCCTACGAGTACCCAATTCTTTCACCAATTATAGAAAAATCATTTGACAAAAAGTCCCCGTTGTCGCCAGAGTGGTACTAGGTGGAACTGTTTTTGTAGCTCTATGACTCTCCAATTTGTATTTTTCGCAGCTAACCTTACATCATGTATTCAAAAAACCACTAATATTTTCTAATAATAATCGAAATCGCAAGTCGATTTCACGATTTTTGGCCAGCTTTTACTTTGATTGGCACCTGTGTGCGTCGTTGAAACTATTCGTAGGCGTCGTTGCGACTACACATTGTCGCTACAGCTTGCCTTTCTTAATCGTTGATCGTGAAATTTCTTGTTTCATTTTTGTTCGTTGCCTTGTGACGTTGACGTCGTCATTGTGAATATCCGTTGGCGTCGTTGCGGTCGTCCGTTGTTGCTTCAGCCTGCTTTTCTTATTCGTTGCAATTTCAAAATCGAACGCTGATTGTAAAATTTCTACTTTCCTTTTTGTTCGTTGCCTCGTCGGCGTTGGCTTGCGTTGTTATCAATTCATAGAATTTTGCGTTTGTGAAATATGGCTTTGTCGGTGAGTGCGTTGTATCCCACTTCTGAGTTTTCAAAGGGAATCGAATATTATTCTTAAACTCAAATAAACTGATTTTATTTAAAAATTACATTAAAATGTCAAAACTATAAAGAAATAAACAATAGAATAAAATATTAAATACACTTCTCGTTTCAACTGTCACATACTGACTGACAACATCCGATCTGTCAATCTCTCAGGGTTGCTCATTTGTCAAACTCGTCAATGTTGCCATTTGACATAATTGAACAGTAATTTTTGCAATTTTCCAACAGACGCAAACAAGTGTTAACATGGAAATTGATTACATATCGTCGGGTTAAAACTACAACTAGACTTCTACATTTTTTATGTATTGAGAAAAAAGCGTTTTAAGTTTTTTGAAATTCGTTTTTTGTATGGAATTTTGCAGTTTTTTGCTTTTTATTCTATTTGTAAAATTGGATGGGGACTACATTTCAAAAAACTGGGGCATAGAACCGTTTTTTTCTTCATGTTTCTGTATACTTAACTCAAAACATCAATGTACAGTGCTGTGCATAACATTTGCAACCAAACACACTTGAAATTAAATCACCGGCCACTTGTATGTATGTATGTATTCTCCTTTAACTCCTAGGAGGAGCATAGGGCCAATATGAAATCTCTCCATTTGTCACGATCCCTTGCGACGACTTTGATCTCTTGCCACGATTTTCCCGATTCTTGGATTTCCTTTTCCAACGACCTTTTCCAGTTGGTTTTGGGTCTACCACGTCCTCTACTGCCTTGTGGATTCCACTCAAGGGCCTGGCGACAAACTTCGCTGTGTGGTTTCCGGAGAGTGTGACCAATCCATCCCCATTTGCGCAGCTTGATCTCGTTTGCTATAGCCTTCTGTTTGCATTTTTGATGTAGCTCGGCATTTGATATAGTGCGAGGCCACCAAACCTTTAGTATGCGCCTTAAGCATTTGTTGACGAATACTTGCAGCTTGTTCGTAAGTTGTTCAGTAACAAGCCATGTTTCGCACCCATATAACAAAACCGATTTCACATTCGAATCAAAAATGCGCACTCTCGTTTTGGTGGATATAACGGATGAGGACCATATTTTGTTCAGTTGAGCAAACGCGCCTTTTGCTTTTGCTATTCTTGAGTTGATATCCTCTTTTGCTCCACCATCCATGGAGATAATGCTGCCTAGATACGTGAAGCTATCGACGTTTCCGATGTCATCACTGCCAGCTTTAAACGTGATGTCATTGCTTGCGTTTAGCTTCATGCTTTTAGTCTTGGATACGTTGATTTTTAGGCCGGCCTTTTGTGATTCCAAGACAAGGTCTTCAATTTTGCTTTGCATATCTGAATGTTTGGACGATAAGAGGCAGATGTCGTCAGCGTAGTCGAGATCTTCCAGATGTTCGGTAAAGTTCCATTGAATACCCCTTTTGGCCTTATTAAGAGCTTTATCTAGGGCCACTTAAACAGATGCAAATAAAATACTTGGTATGAGGTTTTATGTCATTTATATTGTTGTTTATAAAACAAAAATAAAAAGTCCATACATCACTAACACAAAACTAAAACTTAAGTGCAATATAAAAATGTATCGATATTGGCTGTGTAAAACATCGAGTGGTAACGGTCTTATGAGAAGATCAAGGAGAGAAAGGCTTAACCCGAAATATACAAGGGAACTGTCTAGCATAGAGGTTGTAGCATCATGGTCTGAGGGTGGTTCTCTGCGCAAGGAATCGGTCCAATTCAAAGTGTTGAAGGCATAATGAAGTCTAATGATTATAATGACATTCTACAAAATACTATGATGCTATATGCAACTTGGAAAATGACACTAAAGTGGATATTCCTGCATGATAACAACCCTAAGCACACGTCAAAAGTGGTAAAAGATTGGATTAAATGGCAAAATATTGATGTTCATCAATGCCCCACGGAGTCGCCAGATCTAAACCCAATCAAATCGCCAAGTTACGAAAATGCATTGCTTATTATGCAATCAAAAATTTAGAAAACAGGATGAGTTGTTTAATGAAGTTAAAAAACGGTTGCAGGTCATTCCGCAATTATTTGAAAATAGTTTTATCGCATCCATGCCAAAAAGATGCACTGCTGTTATAAAAAACAGGGGTTATTCCATTAAATATTAATTGTTTTAGTTATTAATTTTTAATTTAGATTAATAGTTGCAAATGTTTCGCACAGCCAATACCGATACATTTTTATATTGCACTTAAGTTTTAGTTTTGTGTTAGTGATGTATGGACTTTTTATTTTTGTTTTATAAACAACAATATAAATGACATAAAACCTCATACCAAGTATTTTATTTGCATCTGTTTTAGTGGCCGAAAACTGGTGATTTAGTTTCAAGTGTTTTTGGTTGCAAATATTATGCACAGCACTGTATGTAGATGTCTAGTTGTAGTTTTAACCCGACGATATGTTTCGGCTATTTGTCTTTGACGGTTGCTCAAATAGCTAAGCACTGCGTTTCTCTTATCAGAAACACGGAATCAAGGGTTCAAGAGTGGCTTCTGACAAAAATTAACTGACACTGTTCTGATAAGGCTATATAGTTAATTATAATTAAATTGCCAGAAGCCACTCACGAATCCTTGATTCCGTGTTTCTGATGAGAGAAACGCAGGTCTTAGCTATTTAAGCCACCGTCAAGGACAAATTCCTTTGTACAAGAACGGTTTATGTAAAGATTATAAAGCTCACCTGGCGCCGTCTGTTGTGAAAAATTGCTAATTGTTTTTAGTTGGTAACACTCTCTGGTTTTGAGACATGCTACAATTAAAACCTACAAGGGCGAATTTTTTTGTCCACTCTAAAAGATTGAGATAAATTAACGTCTTTTGAAATACACCTGCACCCACGCCACAAAAATGGGAGAGTAAAAAACTATTTACTCCAAGGAAAAAATATGCGCAAATTAAATCAAACAGAATATAGTAACAATCAGCCAGTAAAAACTACATAGTAAACATATGATTTGACACTTGGCAATATTTTTCATTTTGCATAGAACATCTATGTATATATTATGGAAATGGAGCACGACTTTGAATTATAAGCCATAGCCGGAGAGCCAGCGCCTAAAAACAACTTTGCGTTTCTAAAAGCTGAATTTGTTACAGTTGGTTATAGTAATTGCGTACATCAATAATCTGTCGGTCAGTCAAGCGAACTGTAGAACAGGCGGCTGCTATATGGCCTCAAACATGTAAAATTTCGATTTTTCTGCAATCAATTTCTAAAAGCTGAAACTTCTTATACACGTTATATAATGCATCCAAATAACAGTTTTGTCGGTCAGTCAGTTAAATGTTAGAACGAGGCTAGTCAGCACGCCCCAATATATGTGCAATAAATGAATCAAGTCAAAATTATTTCTAAAACCACAAATAAAGCAGTCAGTCAACTATAATGTAGAACAATCTCCGTCAGCAAGCTCAACAAAACAAAAAAAAATATGGTTTTTAAAAGCTGAAATTTTTTTAGGGGTACTTAATTGTATATTAACCACAAATAAAGCAGTCAGTCAACTATAATGTAGAATAATCTCCGTCAGCAAGCTCAACAAAACCAAAAAAAAAATGGTTTTTAAAAGCTGAACATTTTTTAGGGGTACTTAATTGTATATTAACCACAAATAAAGCAGTCAGTCAAATATATTGTAGAACAATCTCCGTCAGCAAGCTCAATAAACAAAAAAAAATGGTTTTTAAAAGCTGAAAGATTGAAGATTAACTATTGCGACAAGCTTTTTAATTAATTATTTAATATGATTTAAATGAAATAAAAAACCCTTCAAAAAATCATTTTAAATAATTTTTATTAATTTTAGCAAGATTCCATGTGATGTCAAAAACATAATTTAATCAAAAATTAGACCATTATTGGATTGTTACATCATTCATAATCAAACTCTTCCTCCGAGTCATCGAATGCACTGTTTTCGCTTTCACGATCAGAAATATCGAAATCGTCGGTTTCAGATTGAGCATCTAAAAAAAAATATTATTCATCAAGTATATACAGTAGGAAGCAAAACTGTCAACATGTTTGCTATTTTTGACTTAGTACTGCTATAGCGTCCGTTCTGATTACATGATCAACAAGAAATATAAACCAAACGGAAGCTTAACCTTTCCTCTATTCAAATATGTGAAAAATTTTACCGAACTTCAAACCACAAAAAAATAATAAACAAAAAACCATTCCGAAAACATGTTGACAGTTTTGCACCACTTTAAGTGATGTGCGTACAAACCTGGAACGTGAATTTTTCCAAGTTTAAAAAAACGATTCCAATAGATTCTGTTGTGCTGATTCCAAAACTGGCCACAGAATCCCTCTACCTCGTCAGAATTTCGAGGTATCCTAAGCTTAAAAAGCAAAAAACGACGTTTTTGCTGTTTTTCAAATTAGGTTCAAGGTCGCAAGGATTTTTTCTGCTCTATTCCGTAAAATAACCTTGAACATCTTGCTTTTTCCCTTACCAAAAAAGTGATAAGTAGTCATCTACGATTTTTCTTTGCAAAGTTATGGCCAATCTCAGATAACATCATGAAATCTTATAAAACGGATATAGCGGCAGGGTTTGGATTTATGTCATCATAATATGGTTCAATTGGTGTACATGGTTTATAAACATATCCTTCTGGAGAAATATGGCCAAAAAATACCTAAATCACTCTTAGTATGAATTTTGGGTATTTCATGATGTCATCTTAAAGTGGGCATAACTTTGCGAAAAAAAATCGTAGATGACCATTCACCACATTTTTGGAAAGGGAAAAAGCAAGATGTTCAAGTTTATCTTACGGAATAGAGCAGAAAAAATCCTTGCGATCTTAAAAAAATTGCTCACATATTTGAATAGAGGATAGGTTAAGCTTCCGTTTGGTTTATATTTCTTGTTGATCATGTAATCAGAACGGACGCTATAGCAGTACTAAGTCAAAAATAGCAAACATGTTGTTCTTTGTGAGATTTTTACTTCAAAATTTAATATTGATGTAACAGGTTTTTAATAATTTTCTGTTAAAATTTATCGAGTACATATTTTTGGATTTTTCATTGTGGTCAAAACTAGCAAAGCTATGCTTTTTTAAAGTTTCATAGTTTCGGAAAACACTTTTTGTTGTAATTCATCTATCTTAGAAACTATCAATTACACTGTGGAACAAAATTTGGTCAACAAAAGTTTATTTATTAGATAATTTTAAGCATTTTATGCCATACACTTTTTTCGTAAGATGCGTTGTTTTTCTCTAATGCTGAAAAAAGACTTCCACGACATCACTATATTGTTAATAACTTTTGAACTAATATCGATTACCCCAATTTTTTTTCTATGAAATAGTTTCTTGACAAGTGGAGAGTGCTAACCTATTTTTTATATTTTTCTTAGAGGCGAAGAAGTTGCTTTATTTTTATGTATCTATTTGAAATAGAGATTTTCAATAATAAATGAAACATTTTTTTACAAAACAAAAACACCATTTTATTCCCCGACCTATGCTTAATATCTCTAAAAAAAACATTTTTACAAAATCTTTACGAGTTATAAAACATCATTTTATAAAAGCCTTTTTTACCTTTAATTTCTTAGGTGGCTCACTTGAGAAATTTTTGCCCATATGCCACATATATTATATCAACGTGTTCGTATAGATCTCAGCTATAGCTTAAAAGGTATAAATCCACCACTCGGGTGATAACTATTGAACCGAATGTCATAAGAGGCGAAAAATATAAATTTTTTGGGAATTTTGTGCTCTAACTTGCCAAAAGTGCATCCAAAAATACTGATTTGGTAGTGAAAGAGTAGATATGGATTAGATGAACAAAACCCCACCATTAAATTCAATAAAACTCAGTTAACTTACGAGATATATCGAAAAAACCACATAATTCAAGGTGCAAAATTCAAACGGCCTTTTCTCGAAAACTAGAGCCAATTTGAACAAACTGAGCCAAATGGTCTTTTATTTTGGCCTATATTTTCACCCCGCAGCGTCAGATCCGAGTAAACTTTTGTTGACCAAATTTTGTTCCACAGTGTTAAACTATAAATTATATTATATAATTTTCAGCTTTTAAAAACCATTTCTTTTTTTTTTTTTGTTTTGCTGAGCTTGCTGACGGAGATTGTTCTACAATATAGTTGACAGACTGCTTTATTTGTGGTTAATATACAATTAAGTACCCCTAAAAAAATTTTCAGCTTTTAAAAACCATTTTTTTTTTTGTTTTGTTGAGCTTGCTGACGGAGATTGTTCTAAAATATAGTTGACAGACTGCTTTGTTTGTGGTTAATATGCAATTAAGTACCCCTAAACAAATTTTCAGCTTTTAAAAACCATTTTTTTTTTTTTGTTTTGTTGAGCTTGCTGACGGAGATTGTTCTACAATATAGTTGACAGACTGCTTTATTTGTGGTTAATATGCAATTAAGTACCCCTAAACAAATTTTCAGCTTTTAAAAACCATTTTTTTTTTTTTTTGTTTTGTTGAGCTTGCTGACGGAGATTGTTCTACAATATAAAGGGTGTTTTTTTAGAGGTATAGAACTTCGAATTGAAATAAAACACAAGAAAATCGTTTTAATGTCCATCACTTTGGCTTTATTGGAAGGATAATTTTATGCCATTAATGTTTAAATATGATTTCGGGCATGTGGCCGCCGCGGCTGGCTTGAATAAAGCCAATTCTACAGGTCCAATTTTCAACCACTTTTTCGAGCATATGGGGCCGTATGTCGGCAATAACGCCACGAATGTTGGCTTCCAAGTCCCCTAACGTTTCTGGTTTGTTGGCGTAGACAAGCGACTTCTTATATCCCCAAAGAAAATAATCCAATGGTGTCAAATCACACGATCTTGGTGGCCAATTGACAGGTCCATTCCGCGAAATTATGCGCTCATCGAATGTTTCCTTCAATAAATCGATTGTGACGTGCGCTGTGTGGCATGTAGCGCCGTCTTGTTGGAACCACAACTCATCCACATTCATGCCATCCAATTCGGGAACAAAATAGTCGGTTATCATGGCTCTATACCGGTCTCCATTAACGGTAACTGACTCTCCAGCATTATTTCGGAAGAAGTATAGCCCAATGACTCCACCAGCCCATAGAGCACACCAAACAGTCAGTTTTTGTGGATGTAATGGCGTCTCAAGGGTCTCATGTGGATTCTCTTCACTCCAAATGCGGCAATTTTGCTTGTTGACGTAGCCCTTCAACCAAAAATGAGCCTCATCACTGAACAAAATTTTGCGATGAAAATCAGCATCGAGATCAATCTCATTTTCGGCCCATGCACCAAAATCACGACGCATTGCATGGTCTCGCGGCTTTAATTCTTGCACAAGCTGCATCTTGTAAGGTCGCAAGCCAAGATCTTTGCGCAAAATCTTCCATAAAGTTGATGGACAAAGCTCCAATTGCTGTGCACGGTGGCGAATCGATTCATTCGGGTCCCCTTCAACATTTTGCTCTACAGCGGCAATTGTTTCTTCGGTGCGCACTGTTCGACGTCTCTGCGGATGCGTATTATCACATAGAGTAAACGTAGTGCGAAAACGATCCATGGTTAACCGAATTAATTGTTTTGATGGACGATTATGTCGACCATAAAATGGACGGAGCTTGCGGTAAACTTCGCGAACTGAACCATTATTTTCGAAATAAATTTGCACGATTTGCAAGCGATTTGTCAACCTGTTCATGATGAAATGGCAAACCAAACTGAACATAAATGACATTAGAGTTGCCAGATTTGACCACAAAATGCCAGTTTTATCTCTATTCGAAAAACAAACCTCTAAAAAAAACACCCTTTAGTTGACTGACTGCTTTATTTGTGGTTAATATGCAATTAAGTACCCCTAAAAAAATTTTCAGCTTTTAAAAACCATTTTTTTTTTTTTTTTTTTTTTGTTTTGTTGAGCTTGCTGACGGAGATTTTTCTACAATATAGTTGACTGACTGCTTTATTTGTGGTTAATATACAATTAAGTACCCCTTAAAAAATTTTCAGCTTTTAGTAACCATTTTTTTTTTATTTTTTTATTTTTTTTGTTGAGCTTGCTGACAAAGATTGTTCTACAATATAGTTGACTGACTGCTTCATTTGTGGTTAATGTACAATTAAGTACCCCTAAAAAAATTTCAGCTTTAGAAACCAATTTTTTTTTTAGCCGTAAAAAAATTTTCAGCTTTTAGTAACCACTTTTTTTGTTTTGTTGAGCTTTCAGCTTTTAGAAATAATTTTGACTTGATTCATTTATTGCACATATATTGGGGCGTGCTGACTAGCCCCGTTCTAACATTTAACTGACTGACCGACAAAACTGCTATTTGGATGCATTATATAACGTGTATAAGAAGTTTCAGCTTTTAGAAATTGATTGCAGAAAAATCGAAATTTTACATGTTTGAGGCCATATAGCAGCCGCCTGTTCTACAGTTCGCTTGACTGACCGACAGATTACACAGGCCCACAAAAAAAAAAAGTACCCTGCGCGAAAGATCAGACCACCTGAACTTTATGTTTTCGGGGTCGCTGAATCCGAATATGGTGCCAGAATAGCGAAGTTGGTTCGAGTTTTTTCATAAAACCAGCAATTACGCTGAAAATTTGAGATTTTTTTCAGCATTATTTCTGATTTTTGAAAAAACACGAACCAAGTCAGCTATTCTGGCAGCATATTCGGACTCAGCCACCCCGAAAACATAAAGTTCAGGTAATCTGATCGTTCGCGCAGAGAATTTTTTTTTGTGGTTCTGTGGACAGACCAAAAAAAGTACCCTGCGCGAAAGATTAGACCACCGGAAATTTATGTATTCGGGGTCGCTGAACCCGAATATAGTGCCAGATTAGCGAAGTTGGTTCGCGTTTTTTCAGAAGCCAGCAAAAATCTGTAATTTTCAGCATTATTGTTGATTTCTGAAAAAACGCGAACCAACCTCGCTATTCTGGCACCATATTCGGATTCAGCGACCTCGAAAACATAAAGTTCAGGTGGTCTGATCTTTCGCGCATGGTACTTTTTTTTTTTTGTGGGCTTGTGTTATTGATGTACACAATTACTATAACCAACTGTAACAAATTCAGCTTTTAGAAACGCAAAGTTGTTTTTAAGCGCTGGCTCTTGGACTACCATTAGAAAGGTATTCGTGTATAAATGTGCACAAAGCTTAAACTTTTTTAATATTTTGGCATTAAGCCAGGTAACATTAAATGCGAATTTTTCATATTAACAACGACAAAATACGCGGTCACACCGAACTGAAAAGAGGATACAGCACAAAGAGAAAGACAAGAAAGGCAAGACTGACACTGATTTAATTTTTTTTTTTTTTTGTTATATTTTCTTTTCACATTTGCCTTTGTACCAGGGATTATAAATTTTGTACCAAATTGCAAAAAAAAGTACTAAAACTGTCCAAAAAGTACCAAAATTATTTAATACATTTGTGGTAAAATTTTCACCCTTGGGCGATTCTAGTAAAAAAAAACTTTTATTTTAATTCGCTGTAATTTTCATTAAGAAATAATTAAGTTCAAAAATATTAACACGTGCGATACTGTAAAAAAATAGAAGAATATGTATAATTATATCCATTATACTCGTATTTAACAGTACTAAGGAGAAAGTATGAAAAAATTATAAAATAATCTGATCAACCTCGTATTGTTTTTTAGCTAAAATACCTGTAAAAACGTCTTTGGGAAATTGCATCCCACTTTAAAACTCAAAATCTTAATGTTGGTTATCAAAAAATCACGAAGAAACTATTTTCTGGAACATCTTTACCCATTATCTCCTGTTCTTATGGGTATTTTTGACCCCTTTTTTTTTAAAAAAAAAAGAGTTATAATAGATTTAAGCGTTCCAAAAAAAAAATATTCTACAGAAAATTTTGTTAGGGGTCACCAAACACGGGAAATGCTTAAAACTTCAGAATGATGAGCAAAAAAGTACAATAAATATGAAAAATAAGAAATTTTTTTGCTACTCATTTATTGCATTTTTTACGAATTATTCTCAAATTTTAAGCACTTCTCGTTTTTGTTGACCCCTAATGAAATTTTCCGTAGAATATTTTGTAGAACACTTTAACCAATTACAATCCATTTCTTTGGAAAAGGGGGTCAAAAATCATAAAAACCCATAAAAAAAGAATATAATGGGTCAAGATGTTCTAGAAAGTTGTTCTTGTTTGAAAACTCCATAGTTGTTTAACCAAAAAAAAGTAAGAAACCAAATAAGTAATACGTTAAGGGTTGGAAGGCAAAATAATAAAAAGTAACGAGTGCGACATCGTTTACAAATGAACAAATAACAACAATGATTTATTGGCATTCATTTGATATCATGAAATTATTAAATTCACTTGCATTGTTACTCTCCGTTAATTTTTTTTTTTTAAATAATTATGTAATATTTTCACAGTATTTTAAACTTTGGATGTAAAAAAGTAACGGGCGCGACGGAGATTACTTATTTTTCAAAAAAAAAGAACTTTATTTAAAATACTAGAAGTACAAAACTGATAGATACTCCAGTGCCAAAAAACGACAGGGGAAAAAACCGGATAACATACCAGATTCAAAGTTATTTTTTCATGAATAAAAAAAAATTTCATTTAATCTTTCTTTGGTGTAGCAGATGCATGTGTTTTTTATATTTTAAGCATTAAAGTTTAATAAAAAATGTTGATTCTATTTTTTAGTTGCCCTGATACCCTGATTTCGTGGAAATACCTATAAATAAAAAAATTGTTACAGCAGCACGGAAAAAGGCTGAAAAGGTCACTCTGTGTATTTTAATTTGATTAGCTGAACACAAAAAATCACAAGATGCTTTTTATTTTATTAATTCTAATAGATTTTTTAAAAATAATATTTTTTTTATTTCTGATAAATATTGTCAATTGTCAAAATCATATGTTTTCTTACTAGACAATTTTTCTTAGTAAAATATTATCCAGTAAAATCCTGAAAGCTCTCTTGTAAAAATCTCTCATTTTACTCTCACACATTCTCTCGCGTTACTGGACTTTTTGGCAAACAGACCTAATCATGCTAGAGTACAAATTTTGTTTATCAAAATACAAATAGCTCATTAACATATTTATTTTATATATTTTTAGTGGTGTAAAAGTTTTTCTTTACATAAAGACATTATTCATAGACAGTTACAAGCTGAAGACTTGAAAGGCAACTATACAATTGGCATCGAAATACGCAGAGGAAGAGGAAGATATTCTTGTACTAACGTAGTGACGTTGTCACCTAGGTTCCAACTTTACAATCGTAGTTCTCATGAGCTACAATTTGCTCAGAAATGTGATGTCTATAATCAAGTAAGTTCAAAAATATTTATTTAATTTATGTTTTGTATTATTTTTTTATTGATTTATTTCATAAGTTGTCAAATCTTTGAAAACCCATATATGCAGACTAGAATAATAGTGTATAATCCCATTATCTCTCCTTCTTTAAAAACTGGGTT
>OX638371.1:44434209-44643123 GCA_951812925.1 Calliopum simillimum | reverse complement strand
CGCTATAATTGTTGGGAAATGTTCAAATTTTAAGAATCTACTTGAGATTTTTGATATGGCCACCTTTGGCCTTAACTATGGCCCGTAGACGGTCGAAGAACGAGTCGCATGCTGCACGAATTTGTGGAAGTTTGCGCCATTCTCGTTGAAGGGCCACTTTTAGCGCATCAACGCTCTGGTATTTTTTAGTCAAGAACTTCCTGTCCAACATACCCCAGATTGAGAAACCCAGCGGATTCGCATCAGGCGAATTTGAGAGCCATTGTTGAGCAGAAATGAAGCTAGGAACGTTTTTTTCTAACCATTCTTGATTCACACGAGCTTTGTGTGACGGTGCCGAGTCTTGTTGGAATGTCCATGGCTTGCGACCGAAATGTTTGCGTGCCCACGGTAGTAAAGCACCCTCCAACACTGATTCACGATACACCTGGGCGTTTACTTTGACGCCAGCGGCCAAAAACGAGTGGTGAGCGCCCATCAGTAGTCACTGCAGCCCAAACCATCACATGCGGTGGTGCCTGCGTCCTGGTGGCCAAACGAACATTCAAATTTTCGTAGGACCTCTCTGTCAAGTAAACCCGATCATTTTGTTTGTTTACATATTGCTGGATACAGTAATTTTTCTCATCAGAGAAGACAATTTGTGACAGATTTCCGGCGGCGTGCAAGCGCAACAACTCCTTAGCTCTATCGAGCCTAACTTTTTTTTGAGCAGGAGTGAGATCACGCGCCTTTTGGAACTTGAGGGCCTTTAGTCCGAGCTTGTTTGACAATATGTGTTGCATTCGTTCACGCGATATTTTCAGCTCGGCAGCCATTTGTCTGCCACTGCGTCTCGGATTTCGCTCAATTCTGGCCTTCACCTTTCGAACCATTTCTGGTGATGTTGCAGTTATTTTCCGACCACCACCATGTCGTTTGGCAACGCTGCCGGTACCATTGTAACGTGTTATGGTCCGATACACAAACATTTTATTCACTTTTAAATGTTTCAGCTCACGAACCATTGCTGGTTGCGATTTTCCAGCCAAATAAAGAGCAATCACACTATTACGTTTGAGTTCCATTTCGAAAATTTTTTATTTTCAATAAATTGACGCGCAAATGCTTTTGGTTACTTGTTGACAATAGAATGAACTAACATTATGCCAATTTTTAGACAGCTGTCATGTTCCATCTGTCAGATAAGTCTATCTGAAGTTGGTAACAGTTCGAATCAGCCACCCTGTAGAACCAGAAACTAAGTGAAAAGAAAAACAGTGAAGCATATAGTACATAGAAAGTTTGAATAAAATTAAGATGATTAAGGATTAGAAAATTTTGTTGAAATTTAATACACATAAAAAAAGAAGTGAATAGTAACAAAATAAAATTAAATCTTAAATATACTTTCGCATTTGGTTAGCGAACCTGTTCCTGCATCAGGCCTGCTGCGGACAGACACCCCTAACGTAAGTGCTGTTATGAAGTTTTATAGATTTATTTTTTATGTTTACATTGCCTTAATTTAAAGTTGAAATTAAAAAAAAAAAATAATTGAAAAAAAGGAATGTTTATTTAGACTATTTTTTATATAAAAAAAAAAATAATAATCTATATATATAAAAGAAAGTCGTGTTAGTTACACTATTTATAACTCAAGAACGGCTTTACCGATATGGCTGAAAATTGGTGAGGAGGTAGCTTAGAGCCAGGAAACGGACATAGGATACTATTTATTCCGTTAAGGTGGATATTAAGGGTGGCCCTCATATAAAAATTTGTTTTAAATCGCATTTTCTTAGAGACCGTTCATCTGATTGCGTTGAAACATAAGGAATTGGTTGAACATGCCCGCGAAGATTTCAAGAAAAAAAAAAAATTTGTCAGGGTGTATATTAAGGGTGGCCCTCATACAAAAATTTGTTAAATTGCTTTTTCTCAGAGACTACTTAATCGATTCACCTGAAATTTACACCAAATCATCCTTAAATTAAATTGCATAGCTTAGGCTATACACGAAGGTTTCCGAAGATCACCCGAAGGCTTCATAGTCAAAACGAAGAATATCTGGATATACTAGAGAGAAACATCTATGGCACACTACCAACAATCCTTAACTGATATTTTTCTCTGGCACCCGAAGGTTCTTGAAGGTCACCCGAAGGTTTTACAGTCAAAACGAAGAATATCGAAGTATTCGAGAGGGAAAAAGTCTCTAAAAAAATTTTAATTAACAGTTTCCCGTGACACTCAAAGGTTGCCGAAGGTCACCCGAAGGCTTCATAGCCAAAACGAAGAATATCTAGGCATATTAAAGGCAAAACATCTGTGGCGAACTATCAACAAGCCTTAATTGATAATTTTTTGGAATAATCGAAGGTTCCCGAAGGTCACCCGATGGTTTCATAGTCAAAACGAAGAATATCTAAATGTACTACAAGAAAAGCATATATGGCGAACTATCAACAAGCCTTAATTGATAATTTTGTGGAATAATCGAAGGATCCCGAAGGTCACCCGATGGTTTCATAGTCAAAACGAAGAATATCTAAATGTACTACAAGAAAAGCATCTATGGCGAACTATCAACAAGCCTTAATTGATGGATTCCTGAGACACACTAGCTAAGCTATTCGGAATTTTTAAGATGATTTGAAACGAAATTAACTTTCCTTCAATAACAAAATAGGCGGAACATGTCCCTTTTTCATGCATTTCATGGTAAAAGGAATCAACATTGTTTTCGTAATCTTCCAAACACTTATTTTTTACATTATTCTCAGTGAATTTGTGAACATAATCAAGAGTAAGAGAGTAGCTTTTTTGAATTCATTCGAAATTTTGATTGCTGATCAACTCTCAAAAAATTTAAATTAATTTTCAATGCCATTTGTTGATCAACGCTCAACATATTTAAATTTATTATCAAAACATTTCAACGCAATTTCTGTGCAGTTATGCCTCCCAAAAAACGAGCGCTCGGTCGTTCTACGTCTCAAGCACGACAGAAAAAGGCAAAACGAAACTCTAAAACAAACGAATAACGAGAAGCAAGATTGGAATCCGACCGAAAGCTTCATGCTCGAGCCCGTTTATCGGAAACAAACAAGCATCGAACTGCAAGATTGGAATCCAACCGTGAAGTTCATGATAGAGCCCGTTCTTCGGAAATAAACGAGCAACGAAATGCAAGATTGGAAACCGACAGAGAACTTCATGCTCGAGCCCGTTTATCGGAAACAAACAAGCATCGAACTGCAAGATTGGAATCCAACCGTGAAGTTCATGATAGAGCCCGTTCTTCGGAAATAAACGAGCAACGAAATGCAAGATTGGAAACCGACAGAGAACTTCATGCTCGAGCCCGTTCATCGGAAACAAACGTGCAACGCGAATCCAGACTGCTTACCATCCGAATGTACACTGCTCGATCCAGACGAACCACTCACGCTGACTTATACCTCAGTGCATTCCATTACAATGCTAACTATAATTACAGCATTCATCCAAGTGTGGTTATTGGAAAAATGAATGAACTATGCACATATTGCAGTGCATTCAAATTTAAGAATGAATCACCAGGAATGTGCTGTGCTGGTGGAAAAGTTAAATTGCCAGAATTACGTCTACCACCCGAACCATTATCAAAGTTGGTATCAGGCGACACGAGCGAATCAAAACATTTTTTAACGAATATACGCAAGTACAATTCATGTTTCCAAATGACATCATTCGGTGCAACGAATATCGTGAGCGACAACTATATGCCAACATTCAAAGTACAAGGTCAAATATATCATCATGCTGGATCATTACTACCATTGCCAGATACGGACCATAAATTTCTTCAAATTTATTTCATGGGAAACACAGATGAACAAATAGATCAACGTTGTCTATACAATACGGGCACTAGACGAGAAGTTGTCGCTGCATTACAAACTTTATTCGATCAACACAACGAATTGATTCAATTGTTTAGAACTGCCCTTGACCAAATGCCAGCAGATGAGTACAAAGTTATAATAAGAGCAGATAAAACACCTTTCGGACAACACGAAAGACGATACAATGCACCAACAATTGACGAAGTGGCGATCGTTATAGTTGGTGAAGAATTTAACACACGTGATATAATTCTTCATCGCAGAAATGGTAATGTTCAGCGAGTCGCAGATATTTTTTTTTTTTTTTTACAGAATGAACTCCTTAGTAACAAATTAAAAAAAATGAACAAAAAATTTGAATCATTAAAAGAAAACATTTATAAATTACAAAATTAATTAAAAACAAATTAAATTTTAAAAAATCATTCCCATTGACTTATTTTTATACTAAGTCAGAAAGATAAAAAATAGGGGAGGGCAGAACTTGGTAGAGCTCGCAAACTATCGATAGTGGACGATGGTTTGAGATGGTTTAAAATGAAATTAACTTTTCCATAATACAGTGGTATAAATGAACGCTTTTATCTATATCTTATAAGCTATTGGGAATGAAAAAACAAAACAAACATGCCTAGCGAAGCGGGCAGGGAAGGCTAGTGCTATATGAAAAAAAAAAACAAAAAAAAATAGTTTTTGTAAAATTTAAGATCCAATCATGGGATTCAAATTTGCAATCTAGGTTTACATTGGTAAATTCAACATAAGTACTTGTTATTCACCATAGACCCATAATCAGAAACTTAATTATCATGTTAACTATACGTTTCATTTTCACTTCGTTTCTATAAAGCTTTGTATTCTATATTAAGATCATTTTTTGCATACTATTTGGAGATCACAAACAGTGTTGCCGTTTGAGTCAGTTAAATTAATAACTTTCAATCATGAAATTTTGTTTTGTTTGAATAAATACAATTATATTTGAATTTAAAGCAATGAGTTTACACTAAATTTAACCATGATTTGAGCTAAATCCAATGTTGAGCTAGACCATGTGTGGGGTTCTTGAATAAAATTAAAAGAGGTATCTTTGAGGGCCATGGTTGGGTTATGGGCAACAACAAGTTCATGGTTACTGAAGAATTTGTGTGATGTGTAACTTTTGAGTGATATTTAGATGCTGGTTTTTAAATTATTTAGTCCGTCCGTTATTTAGTCGGTTTATACTGTCCGTCTGTGAATTAAGTATTTATTAAGCACGTAGTTTTTCTAGTGTATGGAGTTTCATTGAGGAATAGGAAAGATCCCACCCGCCGACGAGCAAAAGCCACTGCCAGTACGTGCTGACCAATATTTCCTCTTGACACATCGAGGTATGTAAAAATGTATCCGATGTCCATGCTACCATTACTCAAGAACTAAATTATTTGTATATTTAAAGCAATAGCGGTCATATGACCGATTCCAGAAAAAAACCGAGTTTTTGCGCCCCATTAATTTTGAATGTTAAAATGTCAAAATTGTCTTTTCAGTGGAATAATTCAGTACTGTTTAACGTTTACTAAATGTAACATAAGTGATAGACTGGTTTAAATATGAAAAAAAAAAAGAATTTGCTTGGAATTGCGCTCCCATGGCACCAAAATATTCTCGTTGATGCAAATAAGCACTACGTAAAATTTTGTTCATTTCCAGTTTAAAAACCGAAATGTGGTCTTGAATATGAAAAAAATTTGAGTTTTGAAACTGTTCAACTGTTATAATGGATTTTGAGCCGTTCAATTCGAATCTTCAATTTATTTATCCATAAAATCTGTAATTTTGGAGATATTGGCTATGCCATTTCGTATCTTTTTTTTCACCTTGAATGAACAATATTTTCAAAACTACAGAACTTGACAGAGAATTAAATTGCATATTCAAATTTAGTGGCTCAATACCCATATACAAAGTTTTACAGTTCAAATTTGTCCTCGGTGACAGATACTGAATTCAGATCAAAAAACCCCCACGTACAAAATTTGGTACAAATCAGCTTTTTTTTAAATAAAGGTCATCATATTGAATTTTTAACCTCCATATTGGAACGGCCATGTTGGATTTTGTCATCCAATCACACTACCTATTAAAGGATGTCCTTAAGGTTTGATTTGAGCCAAATAACGACCCAACAGGTTGCGTATTTTTTTTTTTTTTTTTTTCTGGAAACCTTTTTTGCCTTACACTTTATTTTTACACCTTCCGGTCGCCATATTGGAGCCGCCATTTTTTGAAAGATATTTTCCAGACGAACATTTTGATATCTCAAACGTCAAGATCCATCAACCCAAATTTTGGGTATGCTGGTCATCCGGATAACGTGAAACGTCCCAAATACATTTTATACATGTATTTTATTTTACCAAAAATGTCTAGAACAAAGAAAAAATTGCGCTTAGGGTTTCCACAACAAGCTCGAAGGCCCTTTTTTAGGAATTTTTTAGAACTTTTTTGAATTTTTATGCTATATCTTTTGAACAAATTAAATTGCATTTTTTTACGTATACTTTGCGCTATATGTATTCTGCGTTAAAAATAATTTCTTAACCCTTTGCCAGTTCTGTCCAGCAGCACTTACACTTAAACTTAAATTGCAGGTATCCGAACTTTCAAGAAATGATTTATTTCTTATTCTACTCCAGCGATCTTTCTTTTTTAATTTCTTTATGTTTAGGAATTGATTTATCTTTAAAATGACAACAACTAAGCTATGTGTATACTTTAGTTAGTAAAAACCGTATAGATAAATCAAAATGGACCAAAAAAAAACATTTCAGTATTCGAGGGTAGTCTTATAAGTTTCGGGAATATAGTACCCCTAGTGTTTTTTTCGATGGAAATCTTTTTGACAATTGAAAAGTTGACACTTTTTAAGGTAAGTTTCTTCAGACGTCGTTTTTATTTCGCAATGGAACATCGTATTTTTTCACTTGATAAATTCAATTTAATTTTAAATCGGTCTGATAAATTTTTTTGATTTTAATCTATTTTAAATGAAAATCAGTTTTTACATATGAATTTAATAAAATCCTTTAAATTTTTTGCAGGATAAACCCATTTCCAACGACAAAATGCTTACTGCTGTCCCTGGATGTCACTTTCCATTTCACTGGCCACACTGTGATCAAGAACCATTGTTATGCGTTCGAATAATCGATATTGAATGTTGTCAGTGGTCAAGCGGTATACCTATTAATGAAGCGCAAAGTCATTATATGAACATTCGAAATTCTTTTGGTGAAATGTTATTTTTGCGCCTGGAAGTTATTTTACAAGGTGCAACTTATTTTTTGTTATTTGGGGATGCACATACATTACCACCACCAATACGAATTGACAACTACTCTGAGGTTCAAATTAATTTTTTTCAACATGGTTACAAGCCACAATGGAGTACTAGTGTTCGTCCTTGTTCGTCTCTTGCATATGCACTAGATGATCCGATTGGAAAACAATCTTTACGAATTGAAGCACCAGGTGGAAATGCAATTGATTTTCCACTTCATAAAATTGAACTATCAACGAGTCTTACATATTCTAACTTCATATACATTGCCTTTAAGGAAACGTTTTTAGTAACGTCTCCATCTGAAAGTAACTCCTCTATTAATGAATTAGAAATCGACAATCAACAACTTGTCCTTGGAGTGAAAGATAAAAGAGTTATTATCATGAAAAAATGTACAGGTGATCGATCACAGTTATGGCTAATGAATTCAAGTGGACAATTAGAACATGAGGGTTCTTCACCTCCAGTAGATCCAGGAAAAGGTTTTAAACTCAGCGAATCGCGCATGGTACTAGATGTGGAAAAACCGCCCGATCCTATGAACTACACTAATTGCGTTATACGTCCACCAAATAAACAAAGAGAAACCACACAGAATTGGCGTTTTGAAAATGGGCGTTTAATGTGCCATGCAAACATGTGCGTACAGGTAAGTTTGAGTTACTTAATTTTTTAAAACTCTGCAAATTATGCAAACAGTTGGGTAAAGGGATCCAAAAAAAGCAAAAGCTATAAATCTTATATTCCAAACGAAGAAATTTCACTGCGCGTAAATCAATTTAAGATGAAAATGAAAGTGTTGCGCTGCATAGGTATAAATCAGATCAAATCTTTTAAATCATGAGTTAGGATTTAAGTATGACCAATTAGCTAGCACTAGAGTTCGCAAACTATAGTTATCGATAGTATGCATTTCATATTTCGACATAAAATTATAAAATAAAAAAACATATGTTATGTTATGTTATGTTATGTTATGTTATGTTATGTTATGTTATGTTATGTTATGTTATGTTATGTTATGTTATGTTATGTTATGTTATGTTATGTTATGTTATGTTATGTTATGTTATGTTAAGTATGACCAATTAGCTAGCACTAGAGCTCGCAAACAATAGTTATCGATAGTATGCATTTCATATTTCGAAATAAAATTATAAAAGAAAAACATATGTTATAGGCAGTAACTTCATTGCCTTTTGTAAATTAAGTTAAGAATTTGTCCATATTTTAAACTCGCAAACAATAGTTATCGATAGTATGCATTTCATATTTCGAAATAAAATTATAAAAGAAAAACATATGTTATAGGCAGTAACTTCATTGCCTTTTGTAAATTAAGTTAAGAATTTGTCCATATTTTAAACTCTTTGGTTTCACTTTGACATAAGTAAACAATGTTGCTAAGTTGTCGAAATAAAACGCTATATTTTGCAATTCTTTAAAAAAGATCTTAAAAATCGCCTTATTGACCGCGCTATTTGTAAAAAATTAACACAAAATTATTAAGTTGAAAATTTATTAAGTGGATGCATTTCGACTTTCGTCATCATCAGCACAAACGTTTTTCAAGACTAGCAAAATAAAATAAATTAAAACACCATTAACATTACTGCTTAATCAATGTAAACATTACAGCGTCAAACCCAATTTTTGTTGAGAGCTTTCATTTATAATTCTTAGTGTCTGAGTCAAATTTGGTTTGGTGCCACGCCCTCTTGTCCGAACTCGATCAGTTTTTTTTTAGAGCTTGCGCTTACAATTTGTTGTATTTATGTGTATTTTGGTTGCATTGTTGTGAAAAATACTCCTAAAATTGCATTTTTTATATGGGCAGTAGGCGTGTCCGTTGACCGATTTTGCTCATTTTCTATCCCCCGAGCTAACGACAGAGGCAGTGTACCAAATTTCATTGAATTATATAAGCCTGTACATTTCGTTGGGTTTAGCTGAAGGCTGTTAATAACTGACCATTCAAAAATGTTCTTCATTCATTCTAGCGACAGAATCCTCGACAAGTCCAACCGGTTGAGGAAAATAAATTAGTACATCATCAGCGTACAAATGTAAGTGAGAATGCACTATTACATTTGGGAGGTCATTTATAAACATTGAAAATAAAACAGAACCTTGCGGAACTCCACAACTAGCTTTTAAGAGATTTGAAGACCCATCTCCAGTTTCAATTGAAAGCACTCTATCATACGTAAACAAGACCCAGAGAAATTAAAATTATTTCTAAGTTCTTTTAAAGTATCTCATGGTTAACGCAATCAAACGCTTTTGATAAATCAAGCATTGCCAGTTTACAGATGTTATCTCCGTCAATAACTAAACGGATATCAGATGTAAGTTCAAGAGCGTTGTTTCGCAGCTGGGTTTTTCTCTACAGCTAGACTGCCATTTTGATAATAAATTCCCTCTAACTAAATATAGCTATATTTGTTTAACTAAAATTTTTTTAAGTATCTTGGCCATAAAGGGAAGAATACTTATAGGCCTATAGTCATACGGACAAGTTGGATTTGGTTTTTTTTGTAAAGGTATTACTTTCGCTTCTTTCAAAAATTAATATTTTTGATACAATCCGCAATGTTATTCGACAGAGAATGATTAGAAGTTACTTAGAACATCTTTAAAGTGTTCAATAAGTGTAGGGTGTCCTATCTGGAGGCTGAAAAATTGGATCTGTTGACTCAGGCCGAACATTTCGAAAATTCTCACATCTTCCTTATTGCACTAAAACTTTAATATCTTTTGGAAATTTCATTCGATTTTGCTCACCATAGGCTTAAAATGTTTGCAATTATATGCGCCATTTAAAAAATTTACTAAAAAACAAGTATTTAAAAAAATTATATGCCAAAAACCAAATGTTTCATTTGAAGTTGATGTGAAAAATTTCAAAAATTTGTGAAATTTAAAACTTTTTCCTGCTATAACTCAGTCAATTTTGTTCGAAGCATAATCATTGGTATACTTGTTAGAAGCACCATTAATCACTCTTTGTCAACGTGGAAAAATAAAATTGATCGGACTTGGCGTCATAGAAATATATTGATGTATATGAAGCTATAACCTCGAAAATATAAATTAACAAATAACTCGGAAACGGCCGCAAGGAAAAAAAAAATAATTGAGTTTTTCGTATTCAGCGACCTCAAATTAGTTTAGAAAAAATGGTTTGCAAAATGTTACAAATATTTTTAATTTTGTGTTGTATTAACTTTTTATAGTTATTGCTTAAATAATAAACAAATCAAAAACACAAAAAAATTTTTGATAAACTTTACTTTTTATAGTACAAAAAACAATATCCCACACCGACCGTATAAATTCATTCAATGTAACAAGACTTCTAGGCTTAAACCCCTGTAACGATTTTTTCCCATTTTTGGTGCTTAAAATGGGTATGTACGCAGTTTTCCGGGCGTCATTTTGAGTTTTTTTCATTTTTCAACATCATATTTGGATTCAGCAATCTAGAGAACCACGTGAATAGCATAACTTTCCATTTTGAAGCATTTTAGAACAGTTCTATTGAATTCATCCGATTTTGAGGGTTCACGGGGGACTAAAGAAATTTTGGGGGAAGGCCGGAAAAAACTAATGTGTTGGTTTTGTTCAAAATTTTATTACGAACAAAATGAGCCCTGTCGGTTCAAAATCGTTGCATGTTCAACAAAATTAGAAATGAATACCTAATTTGCCTGCACTAACAATATAAATGACATAAAACCTCATACCAAGTTTTTTATTTGCATCTGTTTTAGTGGCCTAAAATTGGTAATTTAGTGTTAAGTGTATTTGGTTGCAAATGTTATGCACAGCACTGTATATACACGAATAAGTACACATATATACGTATATATACATTTCTTCTTTATGCGGAAGTGAAAAATGTATGTGTAAATGAAAAAAATGCATAAATTTGCAAAAGAAACAGATAGGATTTTGAATCTAACGAATTTTTCATCAGGAATCAATAATAAATCGAAGTACGTATTCAGTTTTCATTGAGATTAAACTTGCACCTGTTACTTATTGAGGCCCAGTGTGCCTAGTGTCTCTCCAAATTTTATCTCGAAAAAAATTATTAAACATTAATAGACTGATTCCATTTCAATTCATACTGTGAGTGTGCACTTAGGTTTGCAAATCAACTTCAAACTAGCAAAATATTTTTCTACAATCAAAATAAGGGAACACGTATTTCTTTTTTTTTTTTTTTTTTTTGGTTTGGACCAAAATTGGGGATTTTATGGCGTTTTGTAGGAATTTTGAAAAATTCATGAAGTTTAATCGGTTTTTTCAAGCTCATTTCCTAAATTATCAACTGATTTACATGAATCAAAATTTATTTGGTGTACAATGAAATTCTTTTAAGCAATAATTAAAAAAAAAATTTCTTTAACCCTTACTTTCCTTAAAATTGATGTTTATATTTTAAATAAAAATGCTTATTTTCTTAAGAACACCTTCTTTTTTTTCTCGATAATTTGCACAGTGATAGTAAAGCACGTCCTCTTTATTCCAGTAATGGCGGTTTTCTTGGTTTTTTGTTATAAGTGCAAAATTTGCAATTTTTAACGTTAATATTGAGTTCTTCTATTCAAAATGAATAAAAAAAATACACAGTTCAGTTTTCACTTTCCTAGACGGTTTTGCGATACTGATTCCGAAAATGGCACTTACATTCTTCTATCATTTTTGGTTTTCAAGATATCTTGAAAAACTTGAATAAAACCTATAAATTTAAAAAACCGAATTCTTTATTTTTGAGACACAAAATTCATTTATAATAAGTTAAATGGAAACTAAATATACTCAAGGTATAGAAAACCAAGCATTGTTTGTGTTTTTTGCGATTTGACCGTACCTTGGCTTTTGTTTTTCTTCGGAAGTTCTCGGGATTTTTATTAGTTTTTTTTTTTTCGATTACTTTCATGTAATTGTGTTGTGCTGTTCTGGGTATGTAACAAGAAGTTATCCCTCTGGTTCCCTCACTCTTCAAACATGCCATTTTAGAATACTTTTGCATTTCTTAGCATTCAGAATAAACAAAATTGAACAGTGAAAAAATGCGAAGATGGTTTTTTTTTTTTTTGTTAAAATATTTTTGATTCAAAATTTTTTTATTTCACTTTTCCATTTTCCTTATTTCTTATATTTATTTACTTACTTTTTTCTTTTTTTTAATTTTATTGAAAAAACGCTTACCGCAGCATTACAAATAATCGCTTCAAAAGGCCATTTACAGTAAGGCTGCGGTAAGCTTAAGCGCGCTTTCATCCTGTGACATGCAATGTTAAAAAGAAAGAATAGTTCTCAAGGGTCGGAAGCGCTTATTGGTGAAAAAATGCAATTCAGAAGGGTTTTTTTTTTTTGGGTATTGTTAAATTAACCGATGTAAATCTTTGTAAACAGTTTGATGTTTCTCTTAAATGGAAATTGATTAACTCAGAATCCTACATCTGTATCGAAGATCCCAGTTTTAAAGGCGAAATTCATTGGGTTTTAAATGCTATTCCAGCTATCTCATTTATGGAACCGAACATAACCTGCCGAACATAAGCTGCTTGTCTATCAACGTATGTGTTTATTTTTTTATAAGAAACATTTCCTACTAAAAAATCTGCTGCTTAAAAAAAAGAAAATAGTGATTGAAAAAAAAATAGAATAAAAGAAAAAAAATAAATAAATTTAAGATACAAAATAAAAACGCTTAAAATTTTTAACGTGAGTTCAAAGCCATTTCAATTCTTACCACTTCTTTATACTTAACACGTTGAAGTATCTAGAATCTAGATTACAGCTACTTACGAATTTTATTTTTTTTAATGTATGGTCATCTGTGACCCAGGCCCGGCGTAAGCGAAACATTTTTTTTGTTATTTTATGTACATCAATATCACAAACACCAAAAAAAAAAACTAACTCAGAGGGTACACCCCCAGGCCCCATGTATTGGGGGGCGCTGAGTCCGAAAATCGTATTTTTAGAAGAAAAAATGTTGGTTTTCCCGGTAGCGTTCCACAGTGATGCGATCAATACAAGCTAGACGGAAAAAACTCGAAATCGAATTTTTACATTCCGAATATGAAAAAATATCAGAAAATATATAATTAACTCATAAGTAATTTTTTATTTACCTCCGATTTCTACATAAAATACCAAAAGTCGTCAAAGTTGGCCTAAAAAATGATATTTTACAAATTTGTGTTCATGAAATTAGTTGATATTTTCACAATTTTTTTTTAATACTTCCCAATATCGAAAAGAGTTGAAAATCGGCACACAATACGGCCAAGATATATTTTATGGAAATATTATAAATTCAAAACCAAATCTTTTAAAATGTTAGTGCTATAGAATAGAATTTAGAGAGATAAATTCTGCAAAACATTTTGGAAAATAAAAAAAATAGGCCATTCCATATTTCTACCAAACTTTCTTTATTTAATCAATGTTATGTCTACTTTACGCCCTGGGAATGCCTACGTGCGCAAATTTACCTTTGACTTTTTTTCTTAATCTATATGATGGTACTAAATATTACTGAATTAATTAGGCTCTCACCGTATTGTCTGAAATATATATAATTTTAAGTCGATGCGACTTTTTATGGGAGTTGAATATTTGTAATATAACACACAATATTTTTACACTGAGAAAAAAAATAAATACACGAAATAAAAAAAAAAAAAACCTATTTTAGTGAAGTATAAATTAGTCTTAAAAACGAAAAATTTGGTTAAATATTTTGGTAATTAAAAAAAAAGGCCACTTGATATTTTCACCAAACTTTTTTTTTTCAAATGAGTATTGTGTCTACTTTAAGCACTGGGAGTGCCTAAGTGCGCAAACTTGACATTGTATTTTTGATTAACCTATTTGATTGTCCTAAAAATGCTATCAATTTAAATTTGAAATCCAGGTTCTGAATATTTTTTCTAAATATTATGAATGTTTTTTGGGTAACTTCATTACTTTGAGCTCTAATCCGGATAACATATTTACAAACACAATACGTTATGTTAATACACAGAAAAAAAAATTTTTTATAGAAAAAAATTTGAAAAAATAAACGTAGATGGCCCGAGAAAAGCGATAAATGTTATTAATACATAAAAATAATATAAATAAATTATATTTAATTATATAAATAGTATAAATATGTATAAAAAATAAAAAGTATAAATAATAAAATTTATTATAAATGATATGAAGTATATGATATAAACATTATTATTTATTTTATATGAAATAAATCCTCAAATATTTTTTTTCTTTCTTAAAATTCATTGTTTTTTGGTTTTGTTATTTTTTATATAATAAAACTAAAATATATATTTGCGTCAGCAACAAAACAAAAGCTTATATAATCATGTTATTAAAAAGTACTCTCGCTTCCGAATAAGTACTTTCTGAAGAGTAAAAAAAGTCCACTCCAAATTTATCAAATAACATCACTGATACTTACTAAGCTTTAATATTTTAAATATACTTATACACTTAAAATTTTGTAACCATAGGTCGTTCCATTTTTAAGATATAGCCCAAAATGTAAATAAGTTGTCCAAAAATTCTGAAATAATTTTTTTTGTATTTTCCCATACCTAAAACATAAAAAACTGCAAAAAAAATAGTTTTTTCCGTCTTGCATGTACTAATCGCATCACTGTGCGCCCCCTTAATATCCCCATAGGGGTTAGAATTTTACTTGTTCTACTTAAAAATTTCAAATGTGTGCATATTGCTAGGTTTTTAGGTGCTCTGAAAGCAAAAATAATGTCAAAAAATAATTTGGAGCACCTAGTCACCCCCTAGTAGCCCCGCAAGAGGTATGAAATAACGCTTTTTTTTATAAGGAATACATTTTTGTAGGTTTTTTGGTGGGCTGGAACAGAAGATGACGAAAAAAATAATTTTAGTAGCACAGGTACCCCCTAACACCCTAAAATTTCACGTTTCATAAAAATATAAAATGTATATCAATTTTTAGGTTTTTTGGTGCTCTGAAACTGAAAATGATGTTCAAAAATTATTTCAACTACAAAGTAACCCCTTATAGCCCCCCGAAAGGTGTCTCTGGGTCTTGAATAATTTTTTTATGTGCCTGTGTAATTTAATATTTTCTTTTTCAATTTCAGTGGCTAACTTAGTTAAATTGCATTCGAAAGGGATCTAATATACATTTAGTATTTGAAGTATTAATCATAGTTTTTTTAATATATTTTTTTATTAATTTTCAATTTGTTAACGTAATGATTTCACAGCTGACTCGAATATCTAATTTTTCTTTTCTGACTTAAAACTCCAGCGGTGACTTCATTCAAGTCAAAAACTTGACGTTAAGATCAAATTACTTATTTAAAGTACTTAACTACGACATGGTCATCCTGACGTTTCACACGTCCCCGTGTGTCAATATTTGATAGTGAATATAAGACTTTTCCATAACTTTCAACAATTTTCTTAGAAAAAAACTTCTCGCACTCATTGACTCCTATTACAAAATTAATCTCTTCACACTGCACTTACTCATCATCACTTACCATGACAACAATCTTTCATAATTTTTAAACTCTTCATCAATACCTTGACAGCCATCTTTCAACATTCTTCATCAGACTATAAATGCACGTTCTAAGCTAAAACTAGACGATCTCGGACAAGAGAACATGGCACTTCCTATGTAAGCAAAAGCTTCAAATCGCTATACTGAAACGTTTATTGAGATAATCCAACCAAATTTCACTCAGGCACTAAGAACTAAAGATGCAAGCTCTGAGCAAAAACTGGGTGAACTCGGACAAGAGGGCGTGGTACCTCACATATAAGCAAAATTTTCAGAATACTGCAGTGTAGGGTATTTAATGTTTGGCCTGGCCAAAGGTTATACCTTTACTAGTTTTCAGTTCACAACATTTCGATTTAAATTTTTTACGTAGGTTGCCTTTTATATTTCGGGATTGGGCAACCGTAGTGTTGCAATCTGGCAACTGCCAGCTCTATCGTAAAGTTTAACATTTTTGAGGTTATATGTACTCAGAACATTTGGCATACGAGCGCTATTTGTGTTGTTTACAGTAACTTAAAAGATTCATCTCGCCCAAAAAATGGAATTAAATCGTGATAACTTTCGACGTGGATTAACTCAACACCAGTGCATCGATGAACTTAATTCAATTTTTGGCGATGAAGCTCCATCAAGGACCAGTGTTTATCGATGGTATGGTGAATTCAACCGAGGTCGTAGTTCACTCCAAGACGAATTTCGTGAAGGTCGTCCAAAATCAGTTGTTGTTCCGGAAACCATTGAGGCTTTGCGCCAACTGATATTGCAAGATCGTCATGTGACCTATCATGAGATTGAGACAACCTTAGGCATTAGTGGGACCAGTATACATTCAATATTGCATGAACACCTGGCCGTAAAAAAGGTTTGTTCTCGTTGGATACCCCATAATTTATCAATCGCTTAAACAAAACAAATAACACTTGTACATCAAAACGTTGTGAGTACTTTTATGCTAAAAAATGTCAAACTTTATTATGGTGTTGCCAGATTTAAGCTATTGACATTAGTGTTGCCCAATCCCGAAACATAAAAGGCAACCCTCGTATATAGATTTTAATGTGCGAACTACTAAAAACACTAATTTTCAAAAGGTTTTCCGATTTTGGAAATTGAGGTGCCATTTTATTCAGATTATTCAGATAATCAAAACAATTACAGACTCGTTTAAAAACATTGTCAATAGAGGGCGCTGCAGACAAGTCAAATATTTGAGGACTTGTTGCTCCTGTATAACTGAGCCGATTTTGGTTCTCATTAAGTTTTTCTTTTTCATATAACTAAAATGACAGTTTGATGGTATTAAAATTTTGAAAGACTTTCAAAAGATGGCGCTGTACACATGATAATTGAAGCAACTTTTACGGGCTTCTATGTCCTATACTGCTTCATTGATTGTAGTTATCAAGGTGTCAATCAATTCATATAACTTAGAAGAGTAGTTCGGAAAGACTACAGAATAGAAAATTTGTTCACAGAGGGCGCTATAGACAAAAACATCACAAAAAGATTTTAAAAATTCTATATCACTGTACCTTATTTAACGAAACTTCAACTTTTCGATCTTCGAATAAATAATCACTAGAAAAGAATAAAATCTCAAGTTTTTCAAAAACATAGTTATTTTTGTTATAATTTTCATAAATCATTAGTTTTTCGTCTTTTCGCTCTTAATAGTTCGCGATGAGACACTTACGTGTGACATTTTAGGCTCCCTGAAATAACGCCATAGGAAATAACGCCAGAAAATTTTTTGGAAATAACGCCAGAAAAATCTTCATACAAAATTCTGGCGTTATTTCCATTTTGTTTTGGAAATAAAGCCAAAAACTTTTCTGGCGTTATTTCCAAAAATTATGGCGTTATTTCCAAAAATAATGTAGTTTAAAAAAAGGAAATAACGCCATAGGAAATAACGCCAGAAAATTGTTTGAAAATAACGCCAGAAGAATCGGCATACAAAATTCTGGCGTTATTTCCATTTTATTTTGGAAATAAAGCCAAAAACTTCTCTGGCGTTATTTCCTAGTTAATTTTTGGTTTTATTTCCAAAACAAAATGGAAATAACGCCAGAATTTTGTATGTAGATTTTTCTGGCGTTATTTCCAAACAATTTTCTGGCGTTATTTCCTATGGCGTTATTTCCTTTGGCATTATTTCCAAAAATTCTGGCGTTGTTTCCTAATCAGTTTTTGGCTTTATTTCCAAAAATTAATGCCAGAAAATTTCTGGCGTTATTTCCAAAAAATTTTCTGGCGTTATTTCCTATGGCGTTATTTCCGGGAGCCGACATTTTACTAGGACAAGAAATTTTTTAACATAAACAAATATACGCATTATTGAATAACGAATGTGTAAATTTTAAATATATTTCAAATACGGTCGAACAAAACGATAATAATATTCAACGAGATCTTCAAATCGGTAACGAAAACGAAAATATTAAATTACATCTGGCTATGACAAATTTTAAACAAGGATTAAACGAAGAAGAAATTCAATGCGGCATCGACGATTTGGAAACAAAGAATAAACTTTTCAATCTACTATGGAATTTTAGAGATGTTTTCTCACTTGATATGAACGAGATTGGTAAGACAGATTTAATAACAATGAACATTGAAATAATTTCCACAGATGTTACCGCACAACAACCATATCGTATACCCGAACCAAAGAAGGTCATTGTTGCAGGAATGATAGACGATTTACTACGTAACGACATAATTGAAAAATCAGAATCTAACTAAGCGAGTCCAATTATTCTTCACAAAAAGAAAAATGGTGGCGAGAGATTATGTGTCGATTATAGAAGATTAAATTCGTTAATGAAAAAATAAATTTATCCAATGCCGAACATCGAAGAACAACTGCAAGAAGCCAAACGATACAAATATTTCACAATATTGGATTTAAATAGCGGGTATTACCAAATACCGAACCACATTGCCGAAAATATGCAGCTTTTATAACGACGGATGGACTTTATCAATTTTGTCGCATGCCATTCGGATTAAAAAACGCCCCTACAGAATTTCAACGATTTATGTCAAAGGTAAAAGAGCAAACGCAGGAAAACGATATGATGAACTATATGGACGATATTTTGATCGGTAGCTCAACAATTGACGAAATGTTTGAAAAATTGACTAGAATTTTAGAAGTTTTGCGAAATTCAAAAGTAACGTTAAATCCTACGAAATGCGAATTTATTAAACAAACAATAGAATTTTTAGGACACGAGTTAACGCCTCAAGGATCTCCAGGATCAATAAAAACGTCAGCGATACAAAATTTTTCAACTCCAACGAATGTAACCGATGTTCGAAAATTCCTAGGGTTAAGTGAATATTTTCGAAAATTTGTTCCAAACTACTAAATTTTATCCGAACCTCTACGTAAACTATTACGTAAAGACCAAGAATTTATATGGAATGACGAGCAGAACAACGCTTTTGAAAAATTAAAATCAGCTCTTACTTCGAAACCTGTGATGACTTCGTATCGCGTGGACGCCGAACATGCTGTACACACAGATGCGAGTGCAGTGGGGCTAGCAGGAGTCCTTTCGCAAAAAGAAGACGATCAATGGAAACCTGTTGTATATTATAGCAGATCAACGACAGAACTGGAAAAGAAGTACCATAGCTCAGAATTAGAAGCATTGGCCGTTGTAGAAACGCTTGAACGACTTAAATACTACGTCTATGGAAAGCCAATAAAAATCGTAACCGATTGCGATGCAATTACAACTGCAATGAAAAAGAAGGAATTAGTGCCAAGGATAGGTCGTTGGTGGCTAAGGATCCGAAAATACGACATAGAAATAGAACATCGATCAAATAAGCGTATGGAACACGATGATGCGTTGAGCAGAACGCCAAATGAAGCTCCGCATGAAATTGAAGAAGCGTCGCTTATGGTAGGAAAAATTGAATTGAACGAAAAAGATTGGTTATTTAGTCTACAACTACTAGATAATAAGATACAGCACATAGTAATGAGCCTTAGAACGGAAAACAAATGCGAAAATAACGAATATGTTTTGGAAAACGAACGACTATTTTGGAAAAAGAACGGAAATAAATTATGGGTAGTCTCTAAATCTCTTCGATGGAAAGTTCTACATGATTGTCATGACAAAGCAGGCCACCTCGGTGTAGAAAAGACAATAGAACGAATACAAAAGTGTATGTGGTTTAGCAGAATGAGAAACTTCACGAAAAGCTACGTTAAGGCGTGTGTAGAATGTTCGTACAACAAATATTCAGGAGGGCGAAAAGAAGGCGAGTACTTTTACGATGAAATTGCTGCGATGCAGTTTAAAACTATTCACCTTGATCATTTAGGTCCATTTCCTAAAAGTTCGCGTAGGAATGAGCATATACTGGTCTTAGTAGACGCATTCACGAAATTTACAATTATTCGAGCGGTTCAAAGTACGAAGACAAAATATGTTTTAGACATCCTAGATGAAATCAGCAGCTACGTAGGAATGCCGGAGCGTATTGTAACTGACAGAGGAACATCTTTCACATCTAAAGAATTTGCCAAGTATTGCGATGAAAACACCATAAAACACATCAAAAACGCTGTAAGAACACCGAGCGCGAACGGACACGCAGAAAGGACAAATCGAACTTTACTTTCTATGCTGTTACCAACTGTTCAAAACAACAAACGATGGGACGACAGTCTACGAGATATTTAATGGGTGATAAATTCTACGAAAAATAAAACATTACAATGCACTCCACAAGAATTATTGCTGGGTTTCACGCCGAAAGATGCAGAGGTAACGCTCGCAGAACTTCAAAATATACGTGAAAAAGCAGTTGCACGAGTCAATGAACAGCGAGCGAAAGCAAAATTGCGGTTCGATTCACAACATTCGAAACCGAAAGTCTACGACGTTGGAAATATACTTTTGGTCGAAAGCGAGCCAGTCAGCACGGGCCATTCACGAAAATTAGAACCTCGATTTAAAGGTTCGTTCATTGTAACAAAATCGCTATGGAAAGATAGATACGTGGTTGAGGACTTGCCTGGTTCTCGTCGTAAACAACGCCAGTATTCATCAGTTTACGCCACAGATAAAATGAGACTTTGGAGACCGGTACCATCCGAAGCCGACGATAGTGAAAGCGAAGATGACGACAACGAATCCGTAAGCCTGGAGCGAGGTCGCTCCTTGTTGACAGGATTGGCCGAGCTGTAAGGAGTAGAAAACTATAACGACAACGGCAACACGAAAAGCATGAAAAGTCAGTCGAAGTCAAAAAGCCGAGTCTAAAGTACGAAAACGTGTGTGTGCGCAGTAGTAGCCGGATTAATATTCAAACGTTTTTCCTTTTATATTTCATTCATTTTTATTCTTAAAGTTAAATTAATATTGAATTACAGTTTAAATAAATACTTTAATTTTACGTAAACGTCGTTTCTTTCAATACTATACTAAAACTACTGTTCACTTAATTTTTGTATTTTTTTTTGTAAAATTTTTGGAACAAACTTTTTATTTTGAAAATCTAGTTAAATGAATAAAAATTCGTTTTTACATTAAAAAAGCAAATGCAATTGCTATTGCTTGTTTATCTTTTTTTTTAAGTTAGATGTCAAAATCCAGTGGGAAATGGAAAGAAATGTCAGCGATATTGGCAAAACAGCGTTGCCATATGTTTTTTTTTGTGCAAAATGTCTACGGTTTTGGAAAAGGTTGGCGTTGCAAACTAGTTGTTGTCAATGATATTGGCAAAACAGCGTTGCCATATGTTTTTTTTTAATGCAAAATGTCTAAGGTATTGGAAAAAGTTGTTACGCAGGGCTTGCAAAAAGGTTTTGAAATTTAATAAAATTTGGACATATTTCGCAAACATCCCGGCTACGGTTCAGTTGGTTTTCCCGTATTTCCCTTACGCAATCATAAATAAAATGAATTTAAAATACTATGCTCTTACTTACTTTCCTTTTACTTTATTTCCGTTCCTGCATCCTGCCCTTAAATCCTCCCCGGCATTTCCCCAACGCAAAAATTTCGACAAGCATTTTTTTTTTTTAAGTTGAAATTAAAATTTAATGGATTTCTATTCTTTCTGATGTAAATTGCCTAAAATTGTAAGAAACCGGCAAATCTTCAAACATTTGTCTTATGCAAAAAAAAAAAAAAAATTATAATCTATGCAAAAACCAGTGTCAACAAAAAATAATCTCTGTTTTGTTCTTTTTATATGGACTTAGATCTAATTACATTGCCCTAAATAATATAACTAATGTCAATATGGGACATTAATATAAAATAAGATTAATCATAGATAAAGTTAAATACAAAGCGTAATTAGGCGCATATATATGTAATACTCGCTGGATTTCCCCACGTGTTTTAAATAAAAAGTGCTTGCACCCAAAATGTTTTTTCGGAAAATTTGTAGAATGACTCTAGGATGAAACATATATAGCCCTTTCTTCAAAGTGAACGGCACTTTTTCAAACCAGGGCCGAAAAACCAATTTTTAAGCATGGGGCTCTGTACTAAAACCAAAAAAAAAGTTTGACTAAAACGGATACAAAAAAAGAGTATGCAAAAAGTTTTCTACTTGTCCGTAGATTTGTTGGTGATATTATTCACGTCTTCCTCCGTCAGTACCGCCTGTGAACCTTTGTATCCGCACCTCCTGAAATTCTTCCCTAACTTCACAAGATCACAACACTTCACTTTTAGTTCTGGTTTTAAATTTACGGTTTACGGTTAACACTTAAACGTATCTTAACGTCGGAACGTAAAACATTACACACCAATTCTTTCTTCACTTCCTCTATTTATTAATTATAAACGATAAGTTAGAAAGAGCTTTTAGTTGCATGAACCGAGCTTTTCTCCTCGTTTCATACCTGAGCTCGTTCTAACTTTCGGGGGAGAGTTCACGCTGTGAGCTTGCAAAGCTAAACACCAATCGGTTCGATCATGTATGCGACTTCCGATTCCCAAGCTTTTGCCAGACACATTCCGTTCAGGTGTCCATAACAAAAGCAGGTTGTTTGTGTATTTAGTATTCTAAGTTGCTTTAACTAAAATTTAAATCACACGATTTATCACGTACGCGATTTCCGATTCCCATGCTTTTGCCAGACACATTCCATTCAGGTGTCCATAGCAAAAGCATGTTGTTTGTGTATTTAGTGTTCTAATTTGTTTTGACTAAAATTTAAATCACACGATTGACGACGTTGGATACATTTCATTTTGGTATCCCACGGTTTGGCTTTAGCTGAAACTCGATCAATCGATGTGCAATCAAAAGAATGTTCTGTATTTAATTAGGGTGTATTAATAAAAATATTTAGTGGTTCTTTTATGACTGATTTATGCATTAGGTGCTTAGCAAACTCACAACATCCCTCCCCTCTTAGGAAAAGAAAAAGTTATCGTTAGGTAACTTTTTCGTGACCATATTTTCTTTACCTTAAGTCTTATAGTTAGCTTAATATTATTATTGAATGATTATTTATTGGAATGAATTTAAATATACGATTAAAATCCTTCCTAATTGATTCACAATTTTATTTAAATTAGGACTTTAATTAAATGTTAATTTTTTAAATGTATCAAAAAAAATAAAATAAATTCAAATTTTTCCTAATTGATTCATAATTTTATTTTAATTAGGACTTTAATTAATTGTTAATTTTTTAAATGTATCAAAAAATAAATTCAAATTTTTCCTAATTGATTCATAATTTTATTTCAATTAGGACTTTAATTAATTGTTAATTTTTTAAATGTATCAAAAAATAAATTCAAATTTTTCCTAATTGATTCATAATTTTATTTCAATTAGGACTTTAATTAATTGTTTATTTTTTAAATGTATCAAAAAAAATAAATTCAAATTTTTCCTAATTGATTCATAATTTTATTTTTTTAATTCGAGTCTAAATTATTTTTGTCTGGATTATCATCCAATTGTTTCTTATAAAAATTGATATCTGCAACCTTTGTATATGTGTATGCGTTTTTGTTGTTTAACATACAAATATACTTGACTTACGGCATTGCATTCCGTTTGGTTCAAATTTTTAATTAAAATTTTCTTTTGTTTTTTAATCCCGTAATTATTTTATTGTTAAAATTGAGCTATTAATTTTTTGTTTAGTTTGAACTTTCTTTATTTAATTAATTGGTATTTCGGACCACTTAAAAACATTTTTTTTTTTTTTTTTTTTCTTTAGTTTAAAATTTATTAGTGAATATGTGTATATATATTTATCTCGTGTATTTTATATATGTACATATTTAGTTATTCAAAAAGTTACAGTTCATTTATAAATGCTGATATATGTATATGCATTTATATCTATGTATCCGTGCATACAAATATATGTTGTTACAAATAATTTTTAAATTCTTGAAAATGTGCAACATCAGCAATTGACTTTGGTCTTACAATTCACATGACGTGAAATGCATCAACCCAAAATTGTGTCATGACAACATGGTATCACTTTTCATAACAAAATCTTGTTGTTTTTTGGTAGATCCCTTAAACCATTTAGTCTGTGATTTATTTTGTGAACATTGGTCACTTGCCTCGTGACCGTACTTTGCGCACTTGCTGCAATATTTGGAATTTTTCCTAGCCCAACAATCTTCCCTCACGTGACCCACTTTATTACAGAAAGAACAATTTATTGTTGGTTTTTTGTTGATTGTCTTGATCTGGCCTTTCCATGTATTTTGGTAACTCTGTTTTGGTGGCTGCGGTACTTGTTCGGCTTCATAAGGTATAGGCACTTTATTGTTTATTTCACGCAAACGTAAATTTGCCAACTTCTCTATTGCCTTTATACTGTTAATTGTCGTCGTGTGCTCCTCCTCATTGCCAATAGTTTCCTCTATGATCAATGCTTCCGTCATCAATTCTTCTAATGAGTCCGCTTTATTTGTTACCATTAGCATTTTTATGGAATTGTTCCTAAGTCCTCTTTTAAATGCCATTATTACCGACGTGTTTATTTCTTCCGAAAACGCCTCAATACCTTGATTTCCGTATTTACGTTTAATAATACTTTCTGCAGCTGCCTTTAATGTACTAAGTCGTCGGGCGTACGCTCGAATATCTTCCCCTACATTTTGACGTGCATTACGGATTTCCCTTTGTATTTCGTCGAATTTCTGTTCCTTTATATAAGTACTTTTCAACAAATCCAATAAATCCTGAACCTTACTAAAATGTAGTTGCCTTACTAATTCGAAGGCATCCCCGCCGAGGTGAAGTCTAATTCGCGCTACCAGCTCAGGTTCTTCGGCTTGATTAATAATTCTTTTCACTGCTTCACACGATTCTATAAATCTGTACAAATCTGCTTTTAGATTTGGTGAGTCGACTCCGTGAAAGAATGGTACCGTATCCCGTACCCACTTAGCTATTTGGCCGAACTCCTTTCTCATGCTGTGATAATCCAATTGGTTGTGACCGTCAAAATGAATATTCGGCGTTACGGGCTTGCTCCCTGTGGTGTTGATTTGTAATTCTGTGTTGACTTGAGTATTCGTTTCCAATAATCCTGTTTTGCTTCTATTTGACCTTATCTTTGCGGAATTAAAATCGTCTTCCATTGCTTTTCTAACATTAGTATAACATTGCTCCAGACCATCGAATACATGTTTCGTGAAAAACTCGTGCGTATCGTTTTCTTTCCTACAATTTTCCAGATCCATGTTTATTACTAACATAGCTGCCCATACAGCATCTAATTCTGTCAACTTCTTTGTAAAAAATCTGAGAGTTTGATTTTCCTTATTTTCGTTTTCATAGTCTTTCACTAGCTTCATTAACTTCGTTTCATTTTGCTTAATTGCCTCTGTTAATTTCCTGAGCTGTGTCATTTTTAATGGCGTTCTGATTTGTTCCTTTAGCTTTCTGCTTGTTCTATCAAGTTCTTCTTTTAAAGAGATGTTGTGACTTTTTAGATCCCTCTCCTGTTCTTGCAGTTTTCTTATTGTAAGGCTATCGTCTTCTGATTGTTGATCCAGAAATTGTGAAAAATTTCCCCAGGAGCTGTCTTCTCCTTTTATAACACTGAGTAACCTTATATTTTCTTTCTCTAGTGCTACTAATTGATCAGAATAGACTATCGTTTGTGCCTTAATTTTTTCGTACTTATTTCTTAAGGCAACAAAACTTTCCTCTAATTTGCCAACTGATTCTGATTTTTCTGTTATATCTATTATTTCTTCAACTAACAAATCCGCTGTTTCTACTAGCAAGAGTCCAAAATATGCTTTAACTTTTTCCTCCCGTTTCTGGAAATCTTTTCTATCCACTGAGAAATGTCTTAGGCTACCCCACAATTTTTCAATAAAATTATCTAATTCTTGAAGTAACTTTTCGTGGGATATTTTCAGTAACTCCTGACTATTCATTCCATTGAAAAGAAAGACAAAAATAATCTACTAGTAAAAGAAGAAAAATATTTTCGGTTTTGCGTTTAATTTTCCCACTGTTAGATGCAGTAAACAAACGAAACAAATAAAATTGTCCCAACTGAAGTTCTAGGTTACGCTAATGCAAATCAAAATTGTATTTTCATTTATCGCTGCTACTGTTGTTGTAGCCAAAATATTTACTTTACGCCGGCCAACAAATAAACAGAAGTTTCAAGTTACTTTTGCACTGAGGCTGCTAAATGTATGCCACCGTTTCGTAAAAGAAAATTGCTGATTTTACTTTTATGTGTGCAATGAACTTGTCTTGAATGTCTTTGTATTATTCTTTGTTTTACTTGTTCCTGACCTATCGCAAAATTACATTAACCAAATTATTCCGCATATAAAGCTTTTAGGTATATGAACGCAAATAAAAACAAAGCTAAAGACCCAAATGAAATTTTTACTTTTTCGCTTTTTGTTATTCTTGCTTGAATTTGTTATGCATAAAAGCTTTTAGTTGCTGATCGGTAGCAATGAATTTTATTCTATTTTCTCCGTGAAGGCAGAAATAGTTTTACAAAATAAATACTCTTTTATTTACACTCAAAATTTTTCGTAATCTTGCTGATCGATACGGAACTCTTGAATCACTTGAAAATAGTTCTTGAGAACCCAAAACTAAATCAGCAAGATTTCCCGGTTATGAGAACAAGACTTCAATGAAGACTTTACAAACTTCAGCCCCTTATGAAGTGGCTTTAAAATTTGTAAACTGTTCAAACAAAAGAATTGCTCTTCCTCGGCAAAGATAGCACCTTAGATTTGCCTTTAATAGCCCTTCACATAAGATTCCCAAATACTTAGTAATTAATTCTACCAAGAACTTCTGAAATCTTACACAGAGACCACTATTAAAACCAAATTTGAATTAGCTATTGCCGATTAACAATTAACAAAACAGTTTTTAATGAAACTTTTATATTTTCCGTTTCTTCCCTTTAGTAATGGATTTTTTAAAATCAATTCGCCCTTCAATTTTCACAATTTTCCTTTACTTTATTTTTCCCCAGACCGATTCACGCAACTGACTTCTTACCACGGGTGGGGGAAGCCAGTTTACCGGTAAATTAAAAATTTTTAAACTCCTATTGTAGTTATGTTTTTTCTATAGGAACTTGTTCAATTTTTCGCTAGATGTTACATCTATCGAAAATCAAACGTTTTATTCGTTCCTTTACTAAAAAAAAAAATTTTTTTTTTTTTTTTTCTAATTTGTTAGATGTTACATCTACCAAATTATCGACGGATTTTCTATTTTTTCTCTTTTCGTATCACCGTACTTACCAATTAAACTGCTCTTGTTGCTGCTTTTAGTTGTTTTCCGTCTTCTGTTGGCCAAATGTTGCCTTAGGTTGCCGCTGTTGCTGTTTATGTTGGCCAAAAATGTTGATAATCTTCTGTTGTTCGCGTATTCCTGGCTCGGAATACCGGCTGCGCCAAAATGTTGGTGATATTATTCACGTCTTCCTCCGTCAGTACCGCCTGTGAACCTTTGTATCCGCACCTCCTGAAATTCTTCCCTAACTTCACAAGATCACAACACTTCACTTTTAGTTCTGGTTTTAAATTTTCACCGGACCAACTTGTCCTCTTTATTTACGGTTAACACTTAAACGTATCTTAACGTCGGAACGTAAAACATTACACACCAATTCTTTCTTCACTTCCTCTATTTATTAATTATAAACGATAAGTTAGAAATAGCTTTTAGTTGCATGAACCGAGCTTTTCTCCTCGTTTCATACCTGAGCTTGTTCTAACTTTCGGGGGAGAGTTCACGCTGTGAGCTTGCAAAGCTAAACACCAATCGGTTCGATCATGTATGCGACTTCCGATTCCCAAGCTTTTGCCAGACACATTCCGTTCAGGTGTCCATAGCAAAAGCAGATTGTTTGTGTATTTAGTATTCTAAGTTGCTTTAACTAAAATTGAAATCACACGATTTATCACGTACGCGATTTCCGATTCCCATGCTTTTGCCAGACACATTCCATTCAGGTGTCCATAGCAAAAGCATGTTGTTTGTGTATTTAGTGTTCTAATTTGTTTTGACTAAAATTTAAATCACACGATTGACGACGTTGGATACATTTCATTTTGGTATCCCACGGTTTGGCTTTAGCTGAAACTCGATCAATCGATGTGCAATCAAAAGAATGTTCTGTATTTAATTAGGGTGTATTAATAAAAATATTTAGTGGTTCTTTTATGACTGATTTATGCATTAGGTGCTTAGCAAACTCACAACAGATTAAAAAATCGTAAACTGGAAAACCTTATCAAATATCGTTTACGAGATATTGCGTTTTTACTTAATTTTTTGTGTTTCCATTAAAAACTTAAATTTTTGCGTACAAAAAAAATAATGCTCAATATATAGAAACAAAAGCCGAATCTGGTTTTTAAATTGCTCTATCTATCACTTTTGAATTTTGAGATATTCTAACCTGAAATTTTGGCATGTACGGTTTTTTACCACTTTTGAGGTTATATAACAGGATTAGGTAATTGCTCATCATAAAATTCGATAAGGTTTTTAAAAGTACTCTTCTTTTTCTTTAAAACTCACTTTGACTTATATTGACATCTTTATTTTTCTCCGAAATATAGTAACCTAAGAAAAGTTCAAAAAATGCATGAAAAACGCCTTTGGCAACATTGGTGGATTTATATAAAAAGTTGTTAAAAATGATTATGATGTTTAAGAATTTAGAATGTTTCAGTAAAAAGTAATAATTGTCACATGTAATTTACCATAATCATTTTTAACACTTTTTTTAGGTTATGATATTTCGGAGAAAAATAAAGATACAGAAAGAATAGTTATTTTAAAAACTTTATAGTTTTATGACGAACAATTACCTGGTCTTGTTATATAACCTCAAAAGTGGTGAAAAAACCGTACATATCAAAATTTCAGGTTGGAATATCTCAAAATTCAGAAGTGATAGAGCAATTTGAAGACCAGATTCGGATTAAGCATCAGAAAATACATTAGAACTGACTCTTTTTGTTTCTATATATTGATCATTATTTTTTTAGTGCGCAAAAATTAAATTTTTTAATAGAAAGTCAAACAATGAATATCTTGTAAACAATATTAGATAGAGTTTTCCAATTTGCAGTTTTTTAATCTACAAATAAGCAAAAAACTTTCTGCATACTAATTTTTTGTATCCGTTTTAGTCAAACCTTTTTTTTTTTGGTTTAGTACAGACCCCCGCGCTAAAAATGGGTTTTTTGGCCCTGGTTTGAAAAAGAGCCGTTTACTTTGAAAAAGGGTTATATATGCTTCATCCTAGAGTCATTTACACATTTTCCCGAAAAAGCATTTTGGGTGCAAGCACTTTTTATTTAAAACACGTGGGGAGAGGTGTGAGCTGGTTTCAAATGTCTCTGCTGACTGTTGATTGTTGTGCTGCTGTGATGTCATTATAGATGGGTTCTATTTGGTTTTCGTTAATAAGTTGATTACTTCACAATATTTGGCGATTAGTTAATTTTTGTAATCTGGTTAGTTGCAGCTTTTAAATCTTTTGCATTGTATTTATTGTTTTGCTTAAGTGGTCCGTTCGATTTTTCTTCTTTTTGTTTTTATCCTAATTGTCATGATTTTTTAAGTTGAAAAATGCATAGAATTTTAGGTTCTTGCAATTAATGAAAAAAAAAGTTCGTAAAATTAGTATAATAAAAGAAAAACAAAAAAAAACCGCAAATTTTGAAGTAAATACAGTGTATTACCACATACTTAGTCGATAGCATTCAAAATCTCTAATATAGTTGTCTCTATATGAATTGCCATAAGAGCCAAAATTAAATTTCCCTATATCTATTGTATAAATTAGTGTTTATTCTAATAGTTCTAACTATCTTAATTTAAAAAAAAAATCAATTTGATCAAAAAAAAAAAAATTAAAACTCAAAATTTTTTTACTAGCTGCATTAAGCCAGGATTCAGTGCTTTAGCCATTTTTGTTACCACTACTATCCTATGCAATCTTATCTCATACATATGTTAATTATTTGGTCAGCCATGAAAGCTCAGATTTTAGCCAATGCTCTGCATCATCTTGAAGGCCTTTATCGATAGATCGCAGCATTTCTAAACCCAAAGTGAATTTGTTATTATTATTAAATTTTCTATATATATAACACGTAAATTTAAAATGAATTCGCGAAAATAACTTTTGATTTAAATTAAATAAACTGTTGGTTTTTATCTAAACAAAAAAGAAAAATTATTTAGATTACAAAAACAACCATTTTTTCATAGTGAGTACGAAAGCTCGCTTACGCTTTCTCTTGTTGTAAAGTGTAGAGTTTTGCTCTTGAGTTTTTTTTTATGAAAATTAATTGTTAATTGAACTTTTAGTCACATATTTGCAAAGATCGATTTACATATAAATCTATCAATGCATTTTCTAACACATAATTATGACAAATCAAGGAATGGATTAAAAACACGGCTATAGTGACATATGTTTCGTCTTTCGCCACAAAGACTCATCAGACTATGTTTGTTGTAATTATAATTATATTTATTTTACTAAATTAATTATAATCGAAAAATTGCAAGTTGAAAAACTTTTTGTGTTTTTGGCCTGGGCGGGAGTTGAACCGAGGACGTCCCGGCTGATAGTACAACTCTCAATCGGAGTGCCAGTCGTTAGGCCGATGCACCATCCTAGCCCGGCTTCGAAGCCGACTTTTGCCAGTTTTGTTTGTGTGTTAATACGTAAGCCTTGATGTCATTATTGTTGTTTGTGTTATTAATTGATATTTGGTATAGCTATTCCATTGGAATAAGATTCAATACCGATTGGTCAGTGGCAAGTGTTGCCACCTTACCAGGGCGTGTTCTCACAAATAACTTTAAGATTAACACAATTAAAAATTCTTTTTTTTCATGAACATTTTTTGACGGAGAAAGAGTAGCGTAAGCGATCTTTCCCTCAGTAAATGCAATTTCTATTGTTAGTTGGGTTACTGCCCGACTAGAAATTTGCTTAGGCATGCCTAAAAATACATTAGGCCCTAATTGGGAAACAATAGGGTTAGCCTAAATTAGGAATGCCTATTACTTGCCTATTTAAGTAGACTTTGGGTTTGCCTAAATTAAGTTTGCCTAATGAACGCCTAATGCGGTGGTCATAGTAATAAACGAACAGTTGCCGAATTTCGTTTGCCTAACGAAAATCTAACGTGGTGGTCATAGTGATTAATTAACAATTGCCTAGTTTCGGAATGCTTAACAAAGGCCTAGTTAGGCAGGCTTAGGATATTCCTAAACTTGGTTTGCCTAATGAACGCCTGATGCGGTGGTTATCTATATATAAATAGGCAAACGAAATCGGTTCAGTCCCTGTTTCTATACCTAAATCTCAACCGATTTCCTTGATTTTTTTTTTGTTGGAAAGGTTGTGAGGAGGAGCAGTGCATAGGACTTTATTTTTTTTTAAGTGGGCGGTGTCACGCCTCTAAATGAAAAAAACGCTATCACAGCTAAACCGCTGCATCGATTTTAACGAAATTTGGTATGGAGATAGGACTAGCACTAAGGAAAGATAATGTGAGCATTATGTTTTTCAGTGGGCAGTGCCACGCCCCCAAATGAAAAAACGCTCTCACAGCTAAACCGCTGCATCGATTTCAACGAAATTTGGTATGAAGATAGGCTTAGCACTAAGGAACGATAATATGAGCATTATGTTTTTCAGTGGGCGGTGCCACGCCCCTGAATGGAAAAATCGCTCTCACGGCTAAACCGCTGCATCGGTTTCAACGAAATTTGGTATGAAGATAGGATTGCCACTAAGGAACGATAATATGAGCATTATGTTTTTCAGTGGGCGGTGCCACGCCCCTAAATGGAAAAAACGCTCTCACGGCTGAACCGCTGCATCAGTTTCAACGAAATTCGGTATGTAGATAGGATTTGCACTAAGGAACGATAACATGACCATTATGTTTTCAGTGGGCAGTGCCACGCCCCTAAATGGAAAAAACGTCCTCACGACGAAAATACTGCATACGATTTTTATGAAATTTGGTATAGATATAGAGTAAGCACTATATAGCACGATAGCATGATTGATTTTTATGAATTTTGGTATAGAAAGATATCAAAAACTGTTTGCTCGTCAGCAGGAGTTACACGCCTCTAAATGGAAAGTACGATATTGCAACTTAGCTGCTGCACCGATGCAGATAACCCAAACCCTAAGGAAGAATATTAAAAGCTTTTTGTGTTTTATCGACCAAGGAAGGGTATAATAACTTTTTCCTTTTTTTTTATGGTCAAATCGAAATGGTCGAATTTCGGCCACAAGGCGAACTCTAGTAGTAATAAACGAAAAGTTGCCGAATTTCGTTTGCCTAATGAAAACCTAATGCGGTGGTCATAGTGGTAAACAAACATTTACCTAATTTCCGCCTAACTAATAATTTTCAAATCATTAAAACGAAAAATAGTTTAGTCGTTTTTAGTAATTTATTGAAACAAAAGTTTTCCTATTTGTATTTACATTTTTTTTCATGTGCTGAATTATAATGCTACCTCAATAATACAACTAATTAGGTTACACCAATTTTATGGTTTTAAGATAAATCAATTTAAAGATTTTTGAAAATTTAAATTTACACAGATTTTCGACTTTTTGTTTTTTTTTATAACTATGCCACTTTAGAGAACTCTGGTTGGACAGAACCATAAAGAATATCATCGGTCACTTATCCCAAGAATGATAACTTCAGAGTTGACAAGTTGTAGTATTGAGGAAACGATATGCAGTGGATAACGGATCACATTAAAGATAATTGAAAACAAATACAATTACTGCCAATAATTCATCGCTTTGTATTAGCTGTACGAATGGCTGACAAAAAACAAAATATTTTGGTCGCATCAGACGAAATCGTATACGACTAATACAAAGGGATGAACATTGAAAAATTAATTATACTTTGTTGGTCTTCTTAAATTAGTTTTCGCACAGCTTTGACGTATTCCGGCACAACTTCTGTTTTTGGACGACCTTCGGGTTGTTAGTCTTTAAGTTAAGTGCGACTGCGCTTGGACTCTTCTGACCACTCACACATTATGGTTTTGGATGGTTCTTCGTCGCCATAACCTTCTTCCAATCAATTGATACACCCTTGTTAAGATGGACGTCCTCGAAAATCGTAAAGAATCATCGCATGGAAGTTTTCACGAGACAATTCCATATTTTCCATGAATTCAATTTTTTAATTGTTACAATGCGAACTGAGAGATGAAGCCTGAAAAAAATTAGAATTATATTTTTATTTTACTTTAAATAAAATAAGTAAAAATTTAAATAGCTCGATTGGCTCACCTTTTCTGTAAAAATATATTACATCTGGGCAATATCTACAACAATCTTCTCAATTTGTTCTACTTTCTTGCACTTATCGCTTGCCGGACTATGGCTCCAATTCAGAACAGAGAAGGGAATGCCAGGTGCCCGTCATGAGCTTCCACAGAAAGACATAGCTGTTTGTGAAGCGCACAAACCATCGAGGATCGTATCTATAATGCAACTCGTAAAAAATTTAATTATCTGGATACATAATTTATAAAATATAATAAATGTATTTATATATGGGAAAACCTCAGCAAGTGTGACTTTCGAAAAAGAAGAGCTATTTTTCAAACATGGACCGCGAATTATCAACTTTACAATTGTACTTTTCAGCCTGCGTAACTGACTTTTTTCGATCACCTCCCCCATTATCTTCAAAAATCATTTTTCGACGGTAATGCACTGAATTTAGCGATTCAGACACATCAACGGGATGCAGTTTTTCTTAAGTCGAAACACCCATTTTAAAGATCCTGAAAACCCCAAACAATTCGCTGAATCGCCTCAAAAGTCACAGCTCAATAACGAAAATGGTTTTTTTAATTAACACTCAAAATTTGTGAATTTTGCTCGAATTATGCCATTGTTAAAGTTTGTACTGGAGGGCGATTTTTATACATATTAATTGGCCCTAAATCCAATGACCACGCCAGGTTAGAGACTGTTTTGTGCCTCTGGGTTGTTGTGCCCTTTAAAATACCAGGTTTTTAGACCAAATTACGCATGAAAATCGCTATTGAGTATATTCCACCGAACCAGAGGTGGCACACTCTTCTACTCAAATAGACCTTTTACCAGATTTCGGGTGAAAACCATTCACACAACTTGAGAGAACCGCATCTGGCGTTCTACCGGAGGTACATCATGGTTTTTCTTACGCCTTAACACCCATGTTAAAGATCCTGAAAGCCCCAAACAATCCGCTGAACCGTCTCAAAAGTTAAAGCTCAATAACGGAACCGGTTTTTTCAATTCACACTCAAAATTTGTGGATTTTGCTCGAATTTCGGCAAAAAAATTAAAAAATAAAGCTTTCAGGCGGTTGCACTCGCATGTTTTTGTATTAAGCATCATCCAATAAGTGTCCCAGACATGTTAGAGCGAATGGGAAATGCAACGGGTGCTCACTCGGCGAACCGAGACCTGTTCCCACCGAAAGTCACACTTGCTGAAATTTCCCCATACATAATATATTATTGCTACATACTTACAAGTTTTCCATGAGTTCCGCAATTCACGATGAGCAATGTAGTGTGGCTGATTCCCCATTTCATACGTAAGTGGCCTGTTCCTTTTTGTGGTTATGCGATAACGTCCAGATTGCACCCGACAGGATACAGCGCCTGTGTCTATTACGCTTTTAAAAGAATCTAATTGTGCAACCTGAAAAATGTTTTTAATAATATTTTTATTATAAATATGTATTAACTTCATATTTACCTTCTTTAAACAGTTCATCATTTCCATAATTTTGTATTTACATTTTTGCATTCAACGTAATTGACAGTAATGACATAAGAACTAGGGATGCCGCATGAAATAAATTGAACTCACACTGATTTTTCGCCAGCGGAGTGTACGAGAATTTCGCTTAATTTTAGTTTATCAACTGTTAATATTTTTTTTTAAACCTAGTTTGGTTTGTTAAGATTTTAGTTCTAAGAAAGAATATGTAATCTAAAATGGTCGGTCGGATCTACTTTCGGAGATGTAGCCATCGGATGGTCGGAATATATCTTTTATTAAAATTATTATAAGTTGGAAACCTCTGAATGGATTTTAAAAGTATTGATGTCATATGAGAAGTATTTTACCGGGCTATATAATTGGCATACGAAATTTTTCAATTTCAGTCATAGTTTACGAGATATAACAATTTTTCAAAAATGCACCTCATTTATTCCCATAAAACCGTAATTTTTCCCAAAAAAATCATTATTAACTGTAGTTTCAATAATAAAATTAGGAAGCCCAAATTATCTCCTTTCATTTGATATGCAACAGGTATCTGAAATTGCATTATTTATAAATTTTTATAGAAAAAAAAAGTTAAAAGTTTTTAATTTTAAGAAAATTCATTTAATCCTTTTTTGTTTTTTTCTATAAAAATTTTATAAATAATGCAATTTCAGATACCTGTTGCATATCAAATGAAAGGAGATAATTTGGGCTTCCTAATTTTATTATTGAAACTACAGTTAATAATGATTTTTTTGGGAAAAATTACGGTTTTATGGGAATAAATGAGGTGAATTTTTGAAAAATTGTTATATCTCGTAAACTATGACTGAAATTGAAAAATTTCGTATGCCAATTATATAGCCCGGTAAAATACTTCTCATATGACATCAATACTTTTAAAATCCATTCAGAGGTTTCCAACTTATAATAATTTTAATAAAAGATATATTCCGACCATCCGATGGCTACATCTCCGAAAGTAGATCCGACCGACCATTTTAGATTACATATTCTTTCTTAGAACTAAAATCTTAACAAACCAAACTAGGTTTAAAAAAAAATATTAACAGTTGATAAACTAAAATTAAGCGAAATTCTCGTACACTCCGCTGGCGAAAAATCAGTGTGAGTTCAATTTATTTCATGCGGCATCCCTTGTTCTTATGTCATTACTGTCAATTACGTTGAATGCAAAAATGTAAATACAAAATTATGGAAATGATGAACTGTTTAAAGAAGGTAAATATGAAGTTAATACATATTTATAATAAAAATATTATTAAAAACATTTTTCAGGTTGCACAATTAGATTCTTTTAAAAGCGTAATAGACACAGGCGCTGTATCCTGTCGGGTGCAATCTGGACGTTATCGCATAACCACAAAAAGGAACAGGCCACTTACGTATGAAATGGGGAATCAGCCACACTACATTGCTCATCGTAAATTGCGGAACTCATGGAAAACTTGTAAGTATGTTGCAATAATATATTATGTATGGGGAAATTTCAGCAAGTGTGACTTTCGGTGGGAACAGGTCTCGGTTCGCCGAGTGAGCACCCGTTGCATTTCCCATTCGCTCTAACATGTCTGGGACACTTATTGGATGATGCTTAATACAAAAACATGCGAGTGCAACCGCCTGAAAGCTTTATTTTTTAATTTTTTTGCCGAAATTCGAGCAAAATCCACAAATTTTGAGTGTGAATTGAAAAAACCGGTTCCGTTATTGAGCTTTAACTTTTGAGACGGTTCAGCGGATTGTTTGGGGCTCTCAGGATCTTTAACATGGGTGTTAAGGCGTAAGAAAAACCATGATGTACCTCCGGTAGAACGCCAGATGCGGTTCTCTCAAGTTGTGTAAATGGTTTTCACCCGAAATCTGGTAAAAGGTCTATTTGAGTAGAAGAGTGTGCCACCTCTGGTTCGGTGGAATATACTCAATAGCGATTTTTTATGCGTAATTTGGTCTAAAAACCTGGTATTTTGAAGGGCACAACAACCCAGAGGCACAAAACAGTCTCTAACCTGGCGTGGTCATTGGATTTAGGGCCAATTTATATGTATAAAAATCGCCCTCCAGTACAAACTTTTACAATGGCATAATTCGAGCAAAATTCACAAATTTTGAGTGTTAATTAAAAAAACCATTTTCGTTATTGAGCTTTGACTTTTGAGGCGATTCAGCGAATTGTTTGGGGCTTTCAGGATCTTTAAAATGGGTGTTTCGACTTAAGAAAAACCGCATCCCGTTGATGTGTCTGAATCGCTAAATTCAGTGCATTACCGTCGAAAAATGATTTTTGAAGATATTGGGGGAGGTGATCGAAAAAAGTCAGTTACGCAGGCTGAAAAGTACAATTGTAAAGTTGATAATTCGCGGTCCATGTTTGAAAAATAGCTCTTCTTTTTCGAAAGTCACACTTGCTGAGGTTTTCCCATATATAAATACATTTATTATATTTCATAAATTATATATCCAGATAATTAAATTTTTTACGAGTTGCATTATAGATACGATCCTCGATGGTTTGTGCGCTTCACAAACAGCTATGTCTTTCTGTGGAAGTTCATGACAGGCACCTGGTATTCCCTTCTCTGTTCTGAATTGGAGCCATAGTCCGGCAAGCGATAAGTGCAAGAAAGTAGAACAAATTGAGAAGATTGTTGTAGATATTGCCCAGATGCAATATATTTTTACAGAAAAGGTGAGCCAATTGAGCTATTTAAATTTTTGCTTACTTTATTTGTTATGTTAACGTAAAATAAAAATTTAATTCTAATTTTTTTCAGGCTTCATCTCTCAGTTCGCATTGTAACAATTAAAAAATTTAAATCATAGAAAATATGGAATTGTCTCGTGAAAACTTCCATGCGATGATTTTTTACGATTTTCGAGGACGTCCATCTTAACAAGGGTGTATCAATTGATTAGAAAAGGGTTTTGGCGATGAAGAACAATCCAAGACCATAATTATGAGTGGTCAGAAGTGTCCAAGCGCAGACGAACTTAACTTAAGGGCTAACAACCCGAAGTTCGTCCAAAAACAGAAGTTGTGCCGGAATACGTTGAAGCTGTGCGAAAGCTAATTTAAGAAGATCAACATACATATGTAAGTCGTACGACCAAAACATGTTCCAATAGAAAAAAGTATAATTAATTTTTCAATGTTCATCCCTTTGTATTAGTCGTATACGATTTCGTCTGATGCGACCAAAATATTGTGCAGATATGTTTGCAATTGTATTTGTTTTCAATCAGGACTGTTCCGTAATCCGTGTGGTTTCAATTACTTTAGAAGCTTTTGATGAAAATGGTGAGTCACGCGATAAAAAGTATTAGAATCTCTTTTGTGGAGAATTATAGGTTTTACAAATAATATTGATATATATGTATATATTTAGGAGAAAGTAGCTGTTTAGGAAATATTCGATAAAATCAAATTTTTCGACTATGTGCGATTTTCTTTTAACGATTACTTTTTTTGTTAATTCGAACTTATTTGTAGAACCGGCGATTCTCTACAATAGAGATTCCAATTCTTTTTATCGTTCGACTCACCGTTTTAATCAAAAAGCCTCCTAAATAATAAGTAATTGAAATCACACGGATTTCGGAATAAACCTGAATTATCTTTAATGTGATCAGTTATTACTTATTACCTGCATATAATTCAGCATATTAACAATTCTTAAAAAATTAAGATAGAAATAAGAAATAATATTTTTAATAAATTACTAAAAAAATACAGAGGTATTTTTCGTTTTATTGATTTGAAGATTATTATTAGTTAGGCGTGAATTAGGGCCCAATTGGTTTTGCCTAAGCAGAACGTTAGGGTCAAGTGCTAAATCCCAATGATGGCCTAGTTTGGTTAGCCTCAAATTTTCCTAAATACGAACGCCTACCTAATTAGGCCGGAATTAGGCATTTCTTATTGGGAAAATATGGGGAACACCGTTACATCCGATATGAGGGCCTTGTTAGGCTCCCGCGTTTGGCCCTAACGTTCTGGTTGGGCAAAACTAACGGGGCCCTAATTGTCGCCGCACAAAATTTTCTAGTCGGGTGTGTCAGTGAAAATAGTTTAAGTAAGAAATTTTGCATTTGATAAGTAGTTAAGAAAATTATGTTTCAATCAAATTTAAATTATTTATAAAAATTTAGTAAGAATGAATTTCACTAAAATTTAAATAAATTAAGACTTAAATTAAATATTAAAAATTCAGAAATAAATTTGAAGTCTAATGATATTAATATGATTAAATTTTAGTACCAAAATTTTGCTACTATTAAATCTACTAAATCATAAAGTTTTTCACTCCATAATATAAATTGAATATTTTTGAGTAAATCTTTGAATGATTTCGGAAACTCACAATACGAAAATTATTTTGTTGAATTAAATCTGTTTTTAAGAATATGTCTTGAGGCAATATTTTATAAAATATGTTAAGCATGAATTCTTTTGGTTTGAATAAATTATAATTATATAGAATGTAAAACTAAATACAATTTAGTTTCCTTTGAGTGATATGGCAGGGTAGGTCTTTAACGAGGTCATATACATACATGTAGGCGCAATATGACCAATGGTAGGGTGAGTTTTGAATGCATACCTTCATGACTATCTTGGAGATATTATAGTAGAATTAATGGTATAGATACGGATATTTTCATCTCGAATTTTGTTTTCAATTATTAAACATGACCATTGGGGCTTGGTTTTGCATATGGTCATGCAGACCCATTTGAGTTACCTTTTTTAGGGAGTCTATAATATTTTTTTGTATATGGTGTTAGTGTAGGCGGAATTGGTCACGAACTCCCCCAACGACTGAAGCTAGTGGCTTTAATGGCTCCCACCCCCGACCTCTTCTACTACCTGAACTCGCAGGCAATGTTAAATTATGCTCAACCAGTACATTACATACAACTTACTTGCTGAACCATTCAGACCGAACCGAACCATGATTCAGAGCCATTCATCAATCGGTTCTTGCACGGGTACAAGTTTTCGTAAAATGGTTCGAACCACTGAACCGCATCGATTTTTGAGCCGGGAAATGATAGTTTTCCAAAGTAAAAAAAAAAGAAATACAGGGTGAATGTATAAATACAGAACTTCAGTCTTCTCTTTCCCAGAGGCCTCGTTTGATTTTACAGTATTCCATTATTAACTGTTACAATTGCAAATCTGTAAACTTTTATTTTAAATTCTATTAATATGCTATAAATTAAATTCTAAGCCAATATTTTTTTTTTTTCATTGATTTAGGCAAGAAATGGAGTGTTCGGACTTTACCCAGGTGCTGACGCCGTTTTAGGTCGTATGGAGTCTGAAAGCCATACACTAAGTAAAAATTTAATTCCTATTGAGCAATGTATTGAAAGGCAGAAATTAAGACCTGGCTCTGGGCACTTGGAAGTCAAAACTTTAATGGATGGACCAATTTTAACTATTCAGATTAGGGATGTAAAAAATAAATTGGAAGATGAATCGTTACACCCAGATCCATTATGGAAGCATACTTCTACTCTTGCTAAAAATAGTTATGACAGCTTGGAATCACAAAATATAGATGGATGTCTGGTAAGTATATGAAAAATTATAAATTGCTAAATGATAAATTTTATTTTAGTAAACTGGTGAATGTTTTTTACAAAAGTTTGAATTTTATAAAGGTGGACCAAGTTGATGTAAAAGTGAACCATAATTTCGAGTAAAATGCCATATGCCATTCTTTCGAAGATTCATTAACTATAGACAACTTCCTGTTTTTCAACAATAATATCACAACTCGAAATATGCTATTATTTTAGGATTTAATAAAAAATTGCAGAGCGTTAATTCGGTTTAAGATACAACTTTATTAAACCCTGCACCCAGGGTATATTCACTTTGTCCTTCCATTTGTAACGCAGAGAAGGAGGCTTGGCAGGTATAAAAAAGTTTATATATTCTTGATCAGCGTCATCTCCTGAGTCGATATAGCCATGTCCGTCTGTCTGGCTGGCTGGCAGGCTGTCTGTCTGTGGAAATATTTTTACGGGAAAACTACGCAAGATAATTCGATGAAATTTGGTACAGTTTATTTGTAGTAAAAGTTAGCTCGAGGGATTGAAAATGAGCGAAATCAGTCAGCGGACACGCCTACCGCCCATACAAAAAATTAATTCCAAATTCAATTTTAATAGTACTCTTAACGAAAATGCAACACCAATACACATTAATACTAGAAATGGTTAGCGCAAGCTCTGAGCAAAAACTAGCCAAATTCGGACAACAGGGCGTGGCACCTCCCATATAAGCAAAAGTTGCAAAATGCCATATTGAATGAGTTTTTTGAGATAATCCAACTAAATTTCATTCAAAAACTAAGAACTATAAACGCAAGCTCTGAGCAAATACTGGGTGAACTCGGACAAGAAGGCGTGGCCCCTCTCATATAAGCAAAGTTTCAAAACGCTATACTCAAAACGTTTTTTCAGACAATCCAACTAAATTGCACACAGAAACTAAGAACTATATATGCAAGCTCTGAGAAAAAACTGGGTGAACTTAGACAAGAGTAAGTGGCACCTTCCTTTAATGTTTGGCCAGGCCAAAGGTAACACCCTTACTAGTTTTTCTTTGATGTTTAAAAAAAAAACTTTTTAAAATACAGCTATGATTTTTTACACAAAATATGAATTGACTGTAGTTTGTGCGTAGTTCTATCTCGAACATTATTTTTTATTTATGACGGTCTTTCAGCAAAACGAGTGATCCCAGTGTGCCAGACGGTTCATATCTCCGCTTTTTTATCCGTTACTGATCCGTTTGCGGGAGAGATTCCCAAAAAAAAAGCGAATCGTTTTTTTTTTTTTTGGAATTTAAGTAACGGTTAAAAAATCGGAGATATGAACCGTCTGGCACACTGGGATATGTCTCTCTGTTTAGACTGATTCCATTTCAATTCATACGGTGAGTGTGCACTTAGGTTTGCGTATCAACTTCAAACTAGCAAAATATTTTTCTGCAATCAAAATAAGGGACAGGTAATTTTTTGTTTTTTTGATTTGGACCAAAATTGGGGATTTTATGGCGTTTTGTAGGAATTTTGCCGAAAATTTAATTTTGAAAAAATCATGAAATGCAATCGGTTTTTTCAACCGCATTTCTTTATTAATCAACTGATTTACATGAACCTAAATTTATTTGATGCTCCATGAAATTTTATTACAATACGTAATATAGAAAAAAACAATTTAACCCTAGAAGTTATCCCTCTGGTTCCCTTACTCTTACAAACATGACATTTTTGAATACTTTTGCATTTCTTTGCATTTTTTCACTGTTCAATATTGTTTATTCTGAAGGAATCAATTTCATCAATAAAGAGGACGTGCTTTACTATCGCTGTGCAAATTTTCGAGAAAAAAAAAGATGGTGTTTTTGAGAAAATTGGCATTTTTATTTAAAATATAAAAGTCAATTTTAAGGAAAATGAGGGTTTTTCTATATTAGGTAGGGGAAGGTAACCGGCTGTGGGCCGTCACCGGTTGTGGGCCACCCCTTGTATTTTTTGACTCTTATAAAATATGACAGATTTGAGTATGAGGTTAAGTGTACATTGACAATAGACAGTATTAGTGCAAACACTGAAGTGAAAGGACGCATCTGACCTGCAGCTACAACAAAACAAAAAAAATTTACGAAGAAATTTTCAATAAAGTAATTTCTGAAGATTTTGCGAGTGTGATAAAGCGAAGTCAAATATTCCAAAGAGGTGAGTGTTATGCATTTTTATGCAGTATTTGCGTTAAATTTTCCGATTTTATATCGAGTTTGCTCAAAATTTTTCGCCACGAGAATTTTGCCACTCACTTAAGGTATGGTTGCCGTTACCGGTTGTGGGCCACCTTTTGTAATCGGTTGTGGGTTACCATAAAATAAATAAATCGACTTGTGTTAGCTGTCTTTTGGATGAACTTGGCCCCTTGCAAGCCGCTTCACCCAAAAAATCATCAAATCGCGGCCGAAATCCAAATTGCGAATCCGATTAGGATGATTAATAATTTGAAAAAGTCACATTTTCTTGATGTTTTTTCGCCACAAGAGGCTTCATTGATAAATAAATTTTGACAATACATATTTCTTTACTGGTTTTTTTTTCATAATTTTGCATTTGAAGTGGATTTTTCAGGGTGGCCCACAACCGGTTACACAATTTTCTTTGTCCAAAAACAAGCTCTTGACAAATTTTGTTAAAAAAAATGTTTTGTTGAAAATTATAGAAAAATTGTTTCTTTTTGGTTACCTACTGCCTCTAACTTTCCATTGGTACCCGTAAGTCCGAAAAATTTATACTTGAATGCAAGTTACGGGCAAAAAACGAAACCCGGCCCACAAGTGGTTACCTTCCCCTACGTAATAAAATTTCATGGAGTATCAAATAAATTTTGGTTCATATAAATCAGTTGATTAATAAAGAAATGCGGTTGAAAAAACCGATTGCAATTCATGATTTTTTCAAAATTAAATTCTCGGCAAAACTCCTACAAAACGCCATAAAATCCCAAATTTTGGTCCAAATCAAAAAAAAAAAAATTACGTGTCCCTTATTTTGATTGCAGAAAAATATTTTGCTAGTTTGAAGTTGATACGCAAACCTAAGTGCACACTCACCGTATGAATTGAAATGGAATCAGTCTTTAATGCTTTTTCTACACAGTCAGCACCCACAAACCCTTGGTAGGGTATTTAATTTCAGCAGTAAGTTCATTTTTGTCTATTTTTTTTCCTTAGAGAGTAATGCTGAATGCATCATCCATTTTTTTAATTAAAGTTTTTTTGTCTTCAACTAAAGAACAAATTAAATCCAACGCGCGCGCATTTTCAGCTCTTAAAGTAATGATTTCATCAAAAACCAATGGAAGTGAGAGTTCATTATTATCAGTAGGCAACTGATCCAATGAATCCGAGTTATTTAGTTGCTCATTTGGTTCAGTAACAATATCCAAATCATTACGAGGAGGCGTACGAAGAGAACCACGTCGCTTAGCATCGCAATTAACGCAATGATACGGCGAGATAATCCGACCAAATTTCACTCAGACGCTAAGAACCATAAATGCAAGCTCTGAGCAAAAACTGAGTGAACTCGGACAAGAGGGCGTAGCACCTATCATTTAAGCAACATTTTCAGAACACTGTAGGGTAGGGTATTTAATGTTTGACCAGGCCAAAGGTTACATCCTTACTAGTTTTTTTTTTTTTAAATTACCTCGGGTACCATCAGCAAATTGCATGGCCTTTTAGTTTTGGTAGATTTAAGCCACAAACGATGAAATCACGCACCTGTATTTTAAACACTTTTCCAGAGTGTCTTTTCGGTTTTCACGAAATTAAGTTTTTAATTTAACGATATTATTTTGTCTTTTTCAATTTTAAACTTCACTAATAGAATTTCTTTGTTGCACAATAGTATCGGAAAAGCACGGAAGCTACCTGCTTTTAAGTTGAAGGCAACTTTGGATGGAGAGATATTACCAATCCCTGTTTCACCGTACCGCAACATTTGCTTACGATAATTGAGGGTACTCAAAGTGAAACATTTTTTGTTTTCAATAAAATAGGCTAGCACTTCCGAAATATCGTATTTGTAGATGCCCTCAAATAAATCATGCAATCAACAATATGGCTAAATAAAATGTACTTGAATTTCTCCATCTGAAGACGAAATAGATAACCCCTCTGATTCCATTGAGTTAAGTTCTTCTATAAATGGTTTTAGAGTAAATGGATTCTCATATTCCTTTCGATCTGTTGCTTTAAAAAATCCAGCAACAAAAATGTTTTCGAATTTGAAGAGATATTGCTTAAGAATAGTGGGAAAGCTGTAGTACATACCGCAAATTGTTTGTTGAGACGCATGAGAACCTAATGGGTTATCAATTCCGAAATCATCAAAATACAATATAAAAGGAATAACAACCTTGTTCCTAAATTTTAAAATTTTTTGTTTCCATGTTTCACCATTAATAACATTTTTAAGACCTCATTAGATTCACCAATAGCTTGCATATTATCGAAGGTAAGCTTTAGAACATTTTTTGTTTGAAAAATTTTTTTAAATTGAAATTTAATGGGCATAAAACTACAACGACTTTGCTTGAGTTTAAGCTGGGATTATTTTCCACAGTAACACTCTTTAAAATGCATGCATTTTCCAATGATTTATAAAAAGTGTATTTGGTTTGAACAGTTTAAAAAAGAGAAAAGCATTTCTCTTAACAACCATAGACTTCTTCCCTTTGATTATGACTATCAATTGATGAAGTGAATTTTAGAAATTTAATTGGCCTTAAAATCATTTCATCGATGTATTTAACTAGAAACAGTACGTCCTTTCTATTTGTAATTTGAGTAGTAACATTAGAGACGTTTGTTTCTAATTCTGAAGATTTACTTCCGTACTTAAAATTTTAGAACTCTTGCTACAACAAGGTTATTCATTAGAAATACTTTGAGCTTTATTTTATTGAGAAATTTCACAATTTTCGTTGATATGAACTTTTTCATTGTTTCTTTTGAAAAAATAATTATTAGAAAAACATTGCCCACATTTATGAACTTTGCAAGTGTATACTTTAATATTTTAAATGGCCAATTAGCATTTTGGAACCGTCTGCAATAAAATTGCATGGGAAACAACTTAACATATTTTAATGATTACTCGTTTGTCTTTGGTTTGGTTAAATAAATTCTTAAATTAAAAAAAAAAAAATCTATAATATCAAACAAGTATTTGGCCTCGAATGGAAACTTAAAATTCAAAATTTGATATAATTTAAAAAGAATATCAAAAGATTTCAAAAAGGTAGGCACCTTATAAAGAATTGAATCACTCAAAACATAAAAGCTTACAAGTTTAGTCAAGTCTTCTCCAATAACTTATATCAATGGCTATACAGTAAAGTTTTTCTCGTGAGCTTTTGATTTTAGGATTTCATATTTTCGTTGGTAGTCATTCATGCATAAACAATGAAGAACTGTGGCGTTTTGTGCATCTAAAATAGTAGGTTTAAATTTTTGGCGTTTGCTTCCAGAAGAATCTCTTGGCATTGAAGCTACCGATGGTTTCAAAACTGCATATAAGAGCAGTATAATCAAAAAATGCTGAGGATTTAAAAATAATACGATTAAGTTGATTATGGCTGTAATTCGACACAAATGTTATATTTTTACCTAAACAAATGTTTTTATTGATTTTTTTTTAGCAAATTTTTGGAATTCGAATCCTTTACTTATTCTTCGAGGTAAATTGGTGCGTTTTTACTTAAATTTTTGTGTTTCTATTAAAAAATTAATTTTTTGCGTACAAAAAAATAATGATCAATATAGAAACAAAAATAGCAAATTCCAATATATTTATTGATGCTAAATCCGAGTCTGGTCTTGAAATTGCTCTATCATTTCTGAATTTTGAGATATTCTAACCTGAAATTTTGGCGTGTACGGTTTTTTCACCACTTTTGAGGTTATATAACAGGACTAGGTAATTATTCATCATAAAACTCGAAAGGGTATTTAAAAGTACTATTCTTTTTCCTCAAAACTCATTTCGACTTATATCGATATTTTTATTTTTCTCCGAAATATCCTAACCTAAAAAAAAGTTCCAAAAATGCACAAAATACGAAATTACCAACATTGGTTGAATTATATAAAAAGTTGTTAAAAATGATTATGATAAATTACAAGTGACAGTGATTAATATTTTTGTTGTTTTGAACAGAAAATGATTTACATTAACTAGCTACCAACAAATCACGTGTCAATAATATTTACCAAAATATTCTCCATTCTTAAACATCATAATCATTTTTAAAAGCTTTCCATATAAATCAACTAATGTTGGCAATGGCGTATTTCGTGCATTTTTTGAATTTTTTTTAGGTTAGGATATTTGGGAAGAAAATAAAGATATCGATATAAATCGAAGTGAGTTTTAAAGGGAAATAATGGGACTTTAAAAAACCCTATAAAGTTTTATGACAAACAGTTACCTGGTCATAAGTGGTGAAAAAACCGTACATGTCAAAATTTCAGGTTAGAATATCACAAAATTTAGAAGTGATAGAGCAATTTCAAGAACGAATTCGGATTAATCATCGAAAAATACATTAGATCTGACTATTTTTGTTTCTATATATTGATCATTATTTTCTTAGTACGCAGAAATAATATTTTTTAATAGAAGTCAAAAAATTAAGTGAAAATACAATATCTGGTAATTGATATTAGAAAGGGTTTTCTAGTTTATGGTTTTTTAATCTACGGACTAGCAGAAAACTTTCCGCATACCAATTTTTTGTATCCGTTTTTGTCAAACTTTTGTTTGGTTTTAGTACAGAGCCTCGTGCTAAAACATGAGATTTTCGGCCCTGGTATGAGAAAGTGCCGTTCACTTTGAAAAAAGATCTATCTATATATGTTTCATCCTAGAGTCATTCTACACATTTTCCTGAAAAAACAATTTGGGTGCAAGCACTTTTTATTTAAAACACGTGTGGAGAGGTGTGGTGTACATCTCGAAAAAATGAATTTCAAATTTTCATAGGAGCATTTTGTAGGTGATAAAATTTCCTACAAAAAAGGATCTGGGGACATTCAATTTATTAATTTATAGAGTCCGACCGATTAATCGGCTTCGGCCACCTTCGGCCAAAAAACGCCTTCGGCCTCACATTCGGCCTTCGGCCAAAAATAAGCCGAATGTTTGGCCGAAGCCGAATGTTTGTAACTTCAAGCATAAAGCAACTTGTTGATTAAAAAAAAACTTTTAAACAAAATGATGGCCGTTTATAGTGGATTGGGACTTTCTAATTACGAATCTAAACTTTATTTTTTCAATTATGTCAGAATCCTGAGTTATCCTTGCTCAAAAGTGCAAAAATCATTGTCTTGAGATATACTTTGGGCTATGTAACAAAAGCAGTAAATGGCAAAATTTAATTTTGTTATTGCATTTGGATAGGTAAGATCACTTTTAACGCTCTACAGTTTTAATTCTATTCCTACTTTCCGAGTTATAAGCCATTAAAATAAGGGTATCTCTCAACAACATACAAAGAATTTTTCCGGACCGAAAAATTAAAGAGTTCTTTATTAATTATTTTTTGTCAGTTAAATATTTCATTACAAAATTTCGAGCCTTTGCAGAACAAAGTCGGATATTAAATGGCCGCTTTATTTAAGAGATGGTGCCTTCGTGAGATATCGGATACAAAAGGTCGAGTAAATCAGTTTTTTGGCCTTCCGATAGTAGGTTTGATCTTTTGTTCGAGTCATACCTTGAGAAGTTGTGCCTTCCTGAGAAATCGAGTGCTAAAGGTCAAGAAAATATCTTTAAATAAAATATGATTTGTACGAAAACAACTTATGCAAATTTTCTGAGCTAAAAAATCGTGGATCAAATGAGGGAAAACATTTTGCAAAAACCTTTTGCACCTAATATCTCACAAAGGGACCACTTCTCAAGATCCATTCCCGTTAAGGCTTATCTGAACAATGCAAAATCGGCGCTAAGTGTGTTATATTTGGCCTGATAATGCCTAAAATGCTACAAATTGAATATACCTTGAAAGTATAAAAATATAAAATAAATGAACCTTCGGCTACGGCCGAAGGTTATAAAAAACCGATTAATCTGCTACGGCTTCGGCCTAAAAGTGACCTTCGGTCGGTTACTATTAATTTATTATCTAAACATTATTCTAAATACATATTATACATAAATAACAGGTCATTCAATAAGTCCGTAGGATAAGTAAGAAAAAAACAAAATTTTGACAAAACTCGATTTTATTATTCAACATAGTTGCCTTCGAGGGCGATACAACGAGTATAACGAATTTTCCAACTTTTTGATACCACTTTTATAATACGATTTCTCTTTCTCGTCAAAATAGGCCTCAGTTACAGAGATTACTTCATCATTGGACTTAAATTTTTTTCCAACAAGCATTCTCTTGAGATCTGAAAACAGGAAAAGGTCGCTGGGGGCTAAATCTGGAGAATACGGTGGGTGGGTAAGCAATTCGAATCCCAATTCATTCAATTTTGAGATAGTTTTCATCGATTTGTGACACGGTGCATTGTCTTGGTGAAACAACCCTTTTTTCTTTTGCGAATGTGGCCGTTTCTTTGCGATTTCAGCCTTCAATCGATCCAAAAGTGCACAGTAATATTCGCTGATGATGGTGGTTCCTTTTTGGAGATAGTCGATGAATATTATTCCCTTCGCATCCCAAAATACAGACGCCATCACCTTACTGGCCGACTGTTGCGTCTTTGCTCGCTTTGGATTCGGTTCGTCGACTGCTGTCCTCTCAGCTGACTGTATTTTGGATTTTGGTGTGTAATAGTGAAGCCATGTTTCATCTATTGTCACATATCGACGATAAAATTCGATTTTATTGCGGCTTAACAGCGCCAAACACTCCTCTGAAACATCAATTCGTTATTGTTTTTGGTCTGCTCTGAGCTCACGTGGCAGCCACTTTGCACAGAGCTTTTGCATACCCAAATGTTCATGTAAAATGGTAAAAATACTACCATCTGATATCTTTACAATGTCAGCTAGCTCGTGCACTTTTAATTTGCGACCGTTCATAACCAATTTGTGGATTTTTTTTTTATATTTTTTGGAATAACAGCCTCATTTGGGCGTCCACTGTGCTCTGCATTATTTGTGCTGGTACGACCACGTTTAAATTCAGCAATCTACTTCTTTACCATTTGTCTCGATAGAGCAGAGTTCGGATAATGTTTATCAAGCCATTGTTTGGTTTTCACTGTTTTTTTTTTTTCATCAAAAAGCAATGCTTTATCAAAGCTCGAAATTCCCCTTTTTCCATTTTTTTTTTTTTTCACTAACAAAAGTTTCTTCACACAAAATGCTATAACTCACGAATCAATAGTCAGATTGCTGTCAAATTTATACACGTATCGTTTGAAGGTTAGTACTAAATAAAAATCATATGGAAAAAATTCTAATAACGACATAGCATCCTACGGACTTATTGAATGACCTGATAGAAAATTGAATATATGTTCTTTTTTTGAGTTGCACATTTTGAGTAAAAACGAAATTCTTGCGTAAAATTATATGGATGTATATAACTCTGCTTACGCCATCCTCAGGATGATCTGCGTTCAGTCGTTCTGAAGCCAACGCGGTTAAGTCCAAAAAACATCAATTGAGAAAATTTGCGTTTTCAAATATTCTTATTTTTAAAATTGTTCTGAAATTATATTACAAAATATTCAGAAGTTAAAAAAATTAAGAAACGAGTTAATCCTTTAATGACCAAAAGGAATATTATTTATTCTACTGAAATATGTGAAAATCAGAAAATGTCAAAAAATGGACTTAACGCTTAATAATTCGGCTATTCTCTCTAATGCACGAGTTCCCAACTATTCTGTGAACTTATTACCAAGCACGCAAGCTAGTTTTAGCAGTTCCTCAAATAGAAATAGAAAAGCCGCATCGAAAGCAAAACTGAATATCCTTAGTCAAAACAATAATTCTAGTAGTAACAAAAAATAAGGTGCTTCAAATAGTACCGGAAAAAAGAATTTTTTAATCTGCAATTGAAAGAGATACTCACAAGATTTTCCTTCAACTGGTCATCCAAACTCTTTGCCCAGAGACTATAGCACAACAGCAAATTTTGCTAATGAACCAACCCAGCGCTAGATAAAACGCTATGCAATTAAACTACTATCTCGATGAAAAGCGCTGGAAGAAGCGCTTTGGCTACAGCGCTAGATAAAACACTTAATCTTAATGAAATATGATGTGAAGATGAATGTCATAATGATAGGTGTATTTTTTGTAAGCTGGAAGCAATACCGCAGTCAAGCAATATAAGGAGATTATGCGGTTATGAACAGTGGATGCACAGATTCAAAAAAACAAATGCACAATGGACCCTTAGTTCTTAAAAAAAAATAACAACGTATTACTCTGTGGCATGCGCAACAACCGTTGTCGAATGATGTTTCTAAAGAAAGGTTACCGGACATAATTCCCATTTCGTAAATGGGGATTATGTCCGTGGGGACTATGTCACGGCACCCTAAAGAAATCTAGAATTTTTTTATTAACTAAGTAGATGAAAGGATTCAATGAAATCAATTACGTTATAAACCATATGAAATCACTACAATAGCGTTGAAGTGGCTCTTGTACTTAGCATGTAATTAGTTGATGACTCAATTAAAAAAAAATTCAAAATGCCTAGTTGGGTGATGTGGCACATCAAAAGAAACATTACTTAATAGCAACTCAATATAAATATTGCCTTTTATTATTTTTGAGATAAAACAATTGTTCTGCGATTTTCTAACGTGGGCAATTCAATTAGCTTGAGACGATAAACGTAAGGAGGCAAGTAGGTGCTTTGGTCCAAGTTAGGATTCTTAAGGCAGATTCAATAGATTTTATATGGCATTCATATTGAGGACTCCAAACAATGGCACACTCTAATATATTTCACATATCATTGTTAGAAGTGTGAGATATAGAAGAATTTGCGGCAGTATTTGTCTGATATCTTATTTTTAATTTCATTTATTACAGTACCTACCTAAAATAATGTAAATATAATGTTTTTTTTTTAGGTGAAGCTAGAGCTTGTCAAAGGAATAGGTATTTCCGTTATCTCACGCCAGCCTTGTGAGGAATTGATCTACCTAACGCTGCAAAATTTAACATTTGAATTTCACTCAACTTCAACCACTCAATCATTCGAGTTTAAAGTGAGTGATATACAAATAGATAATGAGCTATTGGATACATCATGCCCAGTTCTGTTATATACGGCCAAATCAAATCATGACAAAGTCGAATCAAGTGCCTTGATACTCAATGTAAAAATTTTGCCAAGCCTCAACAAAAATGCTGTTATAATTGAAAACCTTGCGCTAAATTTGAAACCATATGTTGTTATATTGGAAGAGCGTCTTTTGCTAAAGATAGCACTATTTCTTGGATTTGGAGTTGTAAGTGATCTGCCAGCTAATATTGAATCAGAATATGAAGCGCATTACTTTGAGAATAATATACTTTCAACTAATTCAAAACGATATTACTTTGAAAATCTGCTTATTGGTCCATGTCAGGTAAGTTTTCTTTTTAAACTTAATATATGGGTGCTTAAAATAAAATGTAACATTGAAATCCGCTGGTAGAAACTTTTATGAAAGCGAAAATCAACTTGATTTTGTGAATTGTACCGTTAAAAATGAAAATGGTGCAAGTCCAAAACGAGGCAAAATATGTATAATATTAATTGGCTGACATTTTGTTCGGATGAATTGATTTCTGTTTTCACGAAAAATTTACTTTATGATATAGAGTTGTTAAGATTAAGTTGAAAAAATTATATCGACCAAATAACCGATCATTATGGCACAGAATTTTATTTATTTTATTTATTTATTTATTAAATTCGGTCTACAGATTAACAATCTTACAGACTACAATAAGAATCTTACAGACTAAAGTAAGTTAATTAAAAATTTCAAATAAATTAAGTTTAAACCGATGCAAGCTAACATTATAATCCAAGAACTGACAATAATTATTACATACACGAATGCATCTTGCAATAGGTTCATTTAATGAATAGTTTGTCCTATGAGTCTGATCCTCTAATAATCTATAATTTCTTAGATTTCTAGTAGGGACATAAGTAACAAATAAACTAGAAATTTCCCAGCAATTAATTTTATCATTTAACACATTAAAGACGAATAATAATGAACAAATTGTACGCCTATCTTTCAATGACTGAAGCCCAAGAAGTTTACGCCTAGCATCATATGAAGGTAAAGCATTTTGCCATCGCAATTTACTTATTGCATACCTAGTAAAGCGTTTTTGTACTCTTTCTATTTTATTAGAATGCTCGGCGTAATATGGATTCCATATAAGAGAGCAATATTCCAGTATACTACGAACCAAAGTCACATATAAAACTTTGATCGTATATGGATCTTTAAAACACGTAGAATTCCTTTTTATGAAACCTAACATAGCAAACGATTTCGAAACCAAATAGTCATAATGACTTTTAAAGCTAAAGCTCACATCAAATATCACTCCTAGGTCTTTGAATTCAATTTTACGGGCTAGCAAATTATTATTGATTGAATAATCAAAAGTTACGGGAGTAGCACATTTAAAAAATGACATTGTACAACACTTATTGATATTCAAACAAAGATTATTGGACAAACACCACTCAGATAATTTATTTAAATCGTTTTGTAACAGTAAGCAATCAGACATAGAAGATACTTTTAAGAACAACTTAACATCATCAGCGAACATCAAACATTTTGACGATTTAATCACATTAGGCAAATCATTTATAAAAATTAAAAACAAAAGGGGACCACAATGTGTACCTTGAGGAATACCAGATGATGCATTTATAACAATGTCAGAAACAACAGAATCAATTTTAACATTTAATTTACGTTTCGTTAAATAGCTCTCAAAAAATTTTAACAGACACTCAGATAACCCATACTTCTTTAGTTTATACAATAAAATTGAATGGTTAACTTTATCGAACGCCTTAGAAAAATCTGTGTACACAACATCCAATTGAGTATGATCATTCAATGCCATAACAACATTTTTGGATAGAAGAGCTAAGTTAGTGCATGTAGATCTTCCTTGTAAAAACCCATGTTGAGCTGCACAAATTTCTGTGCTTATATGATCAAAAAGTTTATTTTTAATTATTTGGTCAAAAATTTTAGCAAAAGTTGATTGTTTGACAATGGCTCTATAGTTACTAACATCACAGCGATCACCAGACTTAAATATTGGTATCACAATACAATTTTTCCAAATTTCGAGAAATTTACCGTTCCTTAAACACAAGTTAAAAAGACAGGCTAAAGGCTTTGAAAGTGTTCTATTGCAATTTTTAAAGAAAGTAGCAGGAAAATCATTGTCACCATATTTAAAACTAGGTTCCAAGGCATTAATAACAGAAAAAACATCATTTTCTGTTACTATGAAGTTCTCTACAGATCCTAATCTTGATTCAATATTAATATGGTCTAACGATGTTAAGCTATCACAGGTTTCATAAACCCCTTGAAAAAATTTAGCAAAATATATGACATTACTTTTGCCTCGTTTTGGACTTGCACCATTTTCATTTTGAACGGTTCAATTATAGACATAATTTACTTACAAATCACTCGAAACTGATCAAAATTGCTTTGAAGATATTGTGCTTCTCCTGGGAGTTAAAGGAGAATACATAAATACATAGGTGTGGAAAGCGTTTTGAGTGTTTTATTTGCACACAGATTATGTTTTGGGGTGCAAAGCTCCGTCTTTTAATCCCCTTTTTTTGCGATACCAACCTTGCCAAAGGTAAGGCGCAGATATAGTTAAAATATGGCTCCCATATATTTAGTGGCTTAGGCATGATACGATGACAACACTGACTTTTTTGTCGTTTTTTGGGGGTACCAGATCCAGATCTTTGTTTGATTCGCTTTATGTTAAATTTAAATTAAATCGGAGCACTATAAAAGCATAGGGTGTAAATATGGTGTTAATACGTTAAGTGGTTTAGGCGGTAAGCGATGACAAGCATCCGCACCAACTATAAAGGTCTTATTGCTAATGTAAGGACTGCGATCGATAAAATTGTCCGATACAAAATTCAAAAAATCTCTGGAACTAGCAATCCCATTTTAAAAATTGAAATTCATTTTTGAACCGCTATTTTGTACCATTTATATTACGTACCTACAATTTCAATATTATTTTTTTACAATTTTTTGTAACTTTTCTGGCACCACTTTCATAAAGGATTCTGCTGAACACCACTTTTCTCGAAAATCTTTAGCATCCATACTTTTTTTGTTGCCTTTATCTTCTTTTTGACCAAAGCCCAGTATATTTCAATTGGCCCGAGTTCTGGACAGTATGGCAGATTTGCTTCAAGAGGCACCAAAATCACATTATTTTTGGAGTAACACTGCAAGGCCATTTTACTATAATGACAAGATGCTAGGTCTGGCCAAAAGAAAGTGAAAACCTCATGCTCTCGTAGGAAGGGCATTCATTAACATAGAATTCGGAGTTTATTGTTACAGTGGTTACGAAAGAATTGATCCTTTTGCCAAACCAAGAACGAGGAAATTTTGACTGCTTTTTTGACATAATCTTTTCGTCCACATTCCCCCGTGAGTCTGCGGTGCAAAACTCTTGGCCTAGAAGCTGCGAAAAATCGACTAAAACATACGTGTCGTCTCGACGACGCGTCGTCCATGATACAGTATTCGAATTTTTGAAATAAATTCATTTTTAATTTCATGGCGCGCTGATTAGCCTTTCCATCAGGAACATTGTTTACCTTGAACGTATTCATACCAACCTCTTTTTTGACTTTGCGAACAAAAACCTCGGAATACTCCACCTTCTGAGCCAATTTTCTGCATGAAATGTTGGGCTTCATCTTCAAAATTGTGACGATTTTCTTCTTTTTGTTTGGGTCACGGACGCCTTTTATCTGGAACCTGGCTTTTGAAAGACATCCAAATCTTTTTTGAATTTTTTCAGAACTCCTGATATTTCACATTAACTTTGCTATTCCGAGCAATTCTTTTGATAATCCACCGCGGGTGATCATGAAAAATTTTTATTATTGGCTTTCGAACTTCTAGCTCGTTTGCCATTTTTAAGTAAATATGATGGACTAGTGAAAAAAAATTTATAAATCTATCCACCTTTTCCAGGAATCCTGTCATTAACGATTTTATAGTTGTTTCTGTTACCTTTTTAGAGGAGCCGGTCCATTTATGCTTGAAGTTAGTTAGTCCTGAGATAACTTTTCTGTGTTCTTCAATTCCCTTTTCACGAGCGCACAATATCTCTCCACAGGCCTGAGTTCTGGACAGTTGGGCGGGTTTGCATCCCGTGGTACAAAATTTACATTATTATTTGCAAACCACTCAAGGGTCTTTTTTCCATAGTGGTGGTGCTTAATCGGGCCAAAAATATGTAGACACTCTGTGCTGTTTTAAGAAAGGCAAAAGCCGTTTTTGAAGACACTCCTTAATATACATTTCTGTATTTATAGTTCCTGATGCCACAAATGCTATGCTTCTTTTGCCACAACTGCAATGACTAGCCACACAAGAAACTTCTTTGGGAATTTTGTTTGCAATTTTGTCCGGTGTTGTTCCTGAATATTACCTTGTCCATCTTGACCCGGAAGTTGTGAAAAGTCTGCCAGAACATAGGTTTCATCATCCATCACACAGCACGTACATTTTTTTATAAAATTAGACCTCAATTTTTTAGCTCGTTTTTTTGCTTCTAAATTCTTTACCGCATTGCGATCTGGTACTTTCTGAACTTTATACGACTTCAGCCCAGCATTAGCTTTGGTTCTGCACACAAAAGAATCAGAGCATTTAGCTACATTAACGGCTTTTCTGACGGAAGTGTTCGGAGCTCTTCGAAAGAGTTGTTCGTCATCTTTTGCCTTACCAATATTTGTTGGACCTTTTTTTCTTCTTGATCCAGGTTTTTATACTGTTTAATGGATTTTGAAACATTGTGACGATGAACCTTGAGATCAGTTGCTATATTTTTGAAAGTCCACAATGGATTTTTTTGAAGTCTTAATTATTTCTTCACGTACTTTTATTTATTTATTTATTTATTTATTTGAAAGAAATAACAATTGAAGATGACTAATTTGAACTAGTATCGCTGGTGGCCAAATTTTGGCCATTCTCCTAAAGATAGATACAATTTTTTCGAGTACTGTTTTGTATAAAAGAAAGTCAGAACATTAAGTATTGACAGAATTCAATACTCGTAGTAACCTTTTTTGGATGCAGAAGGCTTAGTGTATCTCAAAATCAAGTTGCATAAAAATTGGTGTAGTCGCTTAGCCGTGGTATAGTAGTTAGCGTATTTCATTTTGGCAGCGAGGCACCTTCTACTAAAAAAAAAGATTAATATTCTTTCTCAAAAATCCGTTTATTTCTATTACAAATTAGCACAGATAACCTATTTTCTCTTTAGGCGCATGACACCACTCGCATATAAATTTTTCTTAAGCTTTCTTCCTTAGGGCTTAGCATATTAAGGCATAAGAACCTGTGTTAAATTTCAGCCGTGACAGAGTATTATCAAACCGCATCTCACTGCAAAAATTGCACTAATCCATGTGCCAACGCCATTGCAGAACTGCAGTCCATAAGTATCGAAAATATTAAACAATTCGAAGAAAACGATGAAAGTCCAAAAGTATTGAAAAACGTCCAAAATATCGGTAAAAATCAAAAGTATCGAGAAATACCCAATACATCGGCAAATGTCCAAAATTATCGAAAAACATCCAAAATATCGGTGAAAGACCAAAAGTATCGAAAATCATCCAAAATTTCGGTAAAAGTACAAAAGAATCGAAAATAATCTAAAATATCAGTAAAAGTCCAAAAGTATCGAGAAACATCCAAAATATCGAGAAACATCCAAAAGTATCGGAAATCATCCAAAATATCAGTAAAAGTCCACAAGTATCGAGAAACATCCAAAATATCGGCGAAAGGTTCAAAGTATCGAAAAACATCCAGAATATCGGTAAAAGTCCAAGAGTATCGAAAATCATCCAAAATATCGGAAAAAGTCCCAAAGTATCGAGAAACATCAAAAATATCGATAATAGACCAACAGCATACAAAAACATCTAAAATATCGGCAAAGCTCCAAAATATCGAAAATCATCCAAAATATCGGTGCAGAACGTTGACAGAGCGCAACGAAACAGGTTTCGTGCAAGCAAGAGAAAAACAACAACAACAAAATTTCTCTCACTACACTGTCTCATTCACTTTCTTATTAACACAGCATAACACTGTGGGTGCTGTTGTTGTTGTAATTATATGGGAAACTTCGATCCTGTTTTTAAATGCCTTAATGGGAACTTATGAGGATAATTTTTAGTTTTGTGCATTCTACACCACAGTACCTTTTATATAAAAAAAAAATTCGAAAATCGGTTAAATGGTTAGATCGCAAAAGGGAGGCCAAAAAAACTGTTCACGTATTAATATAAAGGAAGCAAAACACGCCAAGTGTACCAGGTTTAAATTTTTTTGTCTCCGTTTTCGCTCAAATTTGGCAATATGGTAGATCCGGTGTGTAAGAACAACAATCCGGGAGGGTTTGGTCCTAGTACCATTTGTTGTTAAAATACCGGGTGTTGAAGTTAGCGTTTTTAGTCATTTTCATGAAAAGGCGGCCATTCCACGGAAAATTTTTCTATTATGGAAAAATTAAAAAGTGTCATATTACAAATTTTTTTTCATAAACATATAGGTTATATCCGTAAGTATTTCAAGTACTTTTTTTTTTTGTCTTTGACAATCGCCTAAGGTAAATTAATTAACATTTTACTAAGCTAAGTCAAAATATTATTTTTATGTGAAAAAATCGCTTATGTTGCACAGTTGGCCATGAAAAAACTAAAGCCGCAAATGTCATTTTCTTTGTTTAATGATATTAATTATTTTGTTATCTATGTTCTCGTTGATTAATTTTATTATATTAATGCAATCTTTCCTTAGTCTGACCAAATTCTGGTAGGAACCTGGTTTTTGTCCCGTCCATCCCAAAATAAGCATTTTTTTATCATCATTACCGTAAAAGAGGTTTTTTAGAATAGGGTTCCGTTATATGTAAGTAAGGATAGCACACAACACTTTTATGCCATGATATGATATTAAAGATAGTTACTGTGAGATTTAGTTATACTACGAAATCTGTCCCGTCCATACCAAATTATTTATAATTTTATAACTTCTTAACTATTGCATTTAATTACGTATTTTACGAATTATTCTTAAGTTTTAAACATTTTTCGGCTTTGGAGACCCCCAATGAAATTGTCCGTAGGATATTTTTGTAGAACACACTAACCCATTATGACTTAGCTGTTAGAAGAAAAACAGGGGTCAAAAAGACGCACAAACACAGGATATAATGGGTTGAGATGCTAAAGTGAATTGTTTATGGCGCGATTTCGTGGTGTCCTTGGAATAACAAGTTTCGTTCGAAATGAAGATTAAGAGTTTTACAGTAGAGTGAAATTTCGAAAATATGTTTTTCGCATATATTTTAGCTAAAAAAAATGTTTTGTGGTTGATTTTGGGTTAAAAATTTTATTTTTGTATATATTTTGATTCAAGACAAAAAATTTGAGATATCGTACAACTGATTCCAAGCATTTTTGAGATCGCAATAAAAAAAAAAACCGCATCAAGCCAAGGTTTTGCATTAATTGACGTTGCGTGATCTCTAAATTACCTTAAAAAAAATTTTAAAAGTTTCGGCTCACTTATGTGACACCCTCTTTCATATTTTTTGGGTTAAAAGTGGTTTTCAAAAAAAAAAAAATTTTTTTTTTGAATCAGTCTACTGTTGATGCACTTCCCAAAGTTGAATCCAAGCAACTCAAATGTTATATTTTTCTAAGCCATAAATTTATAAATAAATTTTAGTGCAATTATTTTTTGTTAAAATTTTGTCCCGTCCATCCCGTCCTGTCCATCCCACACAATTTAGTGCATAGTCAATTTGTTAACAATGATCCCAAAAATTTATGAACATTTCATAAAAATATGAAGCATTGGTAACAAGTATACATTTATTTTGTTGACCCTATTTAAGTCATTTCGTAGAAATATCAAACCGAAAATTTGTCCAAAAAGCAATAAATTTTTTGTGTCCCGTCCATCCCAAACTTTCTGAGCAAACACAGGCTTCATTATAGGCTTATATGTAGACTAATATATTGTGTGTTAATCTGAAAATATACTCCTTTAAAAGAGAAAACAATATCGCGGTGCATACCTCTAAATCAGCACTTTCTATCAGTATATCTCTACGAAATGTCCCGTCCATCCCCGTGGAATGGCCGAAGGGTGTTTTTTAAAAAATTTTTAGCTTACACTAAAGTTTGTAAATTTATAAATCTAAGTTACAGGTCCCATTCATTTTGAAGTGTTCTTTTGATAAAAAAATATTTGTTGGTGAAAAAATTTTTTTTTCTCCAAAATTTTTTACACTTAAAAATACTTTTGAATTTTTAAATTAAAGCATAATTTATGAGCTTGAAATTGATGTATGACTCAAGAAGGGATTCGGACGCTACATGGATGTTTTTGGCTTTTGAACGCCCGCTGAAGGCAAAAATCTTTTTTTACTCCAGAGGAAAGCATCTTATGTAAAAAGTGTACTATGCAAAAAATGCTAAGAATCGTCTAAGGAATTCGTGTGAATTTTTTGGAATTTTTTAAAACTTTTTTTTTTTTGAATAATTTTTGAAAAATTTTTTTTATTAAAAATTTTTGAAAGGAAAAAAAATTTTTTTTTTAACTTTTGAAAAAACAAAAACAGTTTGTGAAAAATATAACCTAAACCATAGGTCCTTCGAAAAAAAAGCTGAGAATGGTTTGTAGGAAATATAATTTTCTACAAACAAGTTTACATTTACTTTTTTTGTGCGATAAGCCGTTCGAGAGTTATCTCAATTTAAAAAGTAGAGTAGAACGGGGTAATGTCGTGCAGGGGGTAATGTCGTGCACTGGCTGTTTTAGCCCAAAGAATGGAATGATTTACCAACTGTTTGTAAGGTAGGGACCTGCTGAACTACTGAGCTTATGCATATAATACTAGCAATTTTCACCAGTTCGTCTTTACAGAGTAAACTTTTTTTCAAAACGCACGCTTTCGGGACGATAAAAGTGTTTTTCCATAGGGTCAGAAAAATAATTTTCCTTGCGGGAAAATATACCAGGTAAGTGTTTTCTGAAACGAAATATCCTGCCAAAGAAAAGAAGTATTTGGTTTTCGAAAAAAATTTTGGGCTTCACCGAGTTATCGAAGTTGACCTTTAAAGCGACTATTGGGGTAATGTCGTGCACATTCACTTACACAAACACAATTTCTCGCTAAACAAATGTTGTTACACATGGATGTAACCAATGAAATTATCTTTCGATCGGATGCTTACTCGTTGCATTCGCTTGAGATGTACGGCTTTACGAGCATGTCAAAGTTGAGTGCACGACATTGCCCCATTCTACTCTACACAACATATTATGTACTTCACACTTGTATACTAATGAATATATACATGATAATGCTAAATCTCCTCTAATAAAACCACTACCTATCATTTCTCACACATTTTGGTACCTTTACTATACTCGGAAAAACAATGCACGACATTACCCCACATATTTTGAATTCGAAAATCGGTTAAATGGTTAGATCGCAAAAGGGAGGCCAAAACAACTGTTCACGTATTAATATAAAGGAAGCAAAACACGCCAAGTGTACCAGGTTTAAATTTTTTTGTCTCCGTTTTCGCTCAAATTTGGCAATATGGTAGATCCGGTGTGTAAGAACAACAATCCGGGAGGGTTTGGTCCTAGTACCATTTGTTGTTAAATTACTGGGTGTTGAAGTTAGCGTTTTTAGTCATTTTCATGAAAAGGCGGCCATTCCACGGAAAATTTTTCTATTGTGGAAAAATTAAAAAGTGTCATATTACAAATTTTTTTTCATAAACATATAGGTTATATCCGTAAGTATTTCAAGTACTTTTTTTTTTGTCTTTGACAATCGCCTAAGGTAAATTAATTAACATTTTACTAAACTAAGTCAAAATATTATTTTTATGTGCAAAAATCGCTTATGTTGCACAGTTGGCCATGAAAAAACTAAAGCCGCAAATGTCATTTTCTTTGTTTAATGATATTAATTATTTTGTTATCTATGTTCTCGTTGATTAATTTTATTATATTAATGCAATCTTTCCTTAGTCTGACCAAATTCTGGTAGGAACCTGGTTTTTGTCCCGTCCATCCCAAAATAAGCATTTTTTTATCATCATTACCGTAAAAGAGGTTTTTTTAGAATAGGGTTCCGTTATATGTAAGTAAGGATAGCACACAACACTTTTATGCCATGATATGATATTAAAGATAGTTACTGTGAGATTTAGTTATACTACGAAATCTGTCCCGTCCATACCAAATTATTTATAATTTTATAACTTCTTAACTATTGCATTTAATTACGTATTTTACGCATTATTCTTAAGTTTTAAACATTTTTCGGCTTTGGAGACCCCAATGAAATTGTCCGTAGGATATTTTTGTAGAACTCACTAACCCATTATGACTTAGCTGTTAGAAGAAAAACAGGGGTCAAAAAGACGCACAAACACAGGATATAATGGGTTGAGATGCTACAGTGAATTGTTTATGGCGCGATTTCGTGGTGTCCTTGGAATAACAAGTTTCGTCCGAAATGAAGATTAAGAGTTTTACAGTAGAGTGAAATTTCGAAAATATGTTTTTCGCATGTATTTTAGCTAAAAAAAATGTTTTGTGGTTGATTTTGGGTTAAAAATTTTATTTTTGTATATATTTTGATTCAAGACAAAAAATTTGAGATATCGTACAACTGATTCCAAGCATTTTTGAGATCGCAATAAAAAAAAAAACCGCATCAAGCCAAGGTTTTGCATTAATTGACGTTGCGTGATCTCTAAATTACCTTAAAAAAAATTTTAAAAGTTTCGGCTCACTTATGTGACACCCTCTTTCATATTTTTTGGGTTAAAAGTGGTTTTTCAAAAAAAAAATTTTTTTTTTTGCATCAGTCTACTGTTGATGCACTTCCCAAAATTGAATCCAAGCAACTCAAATGTTATATTTTTCTAAGCCATAAATTTATAAATAAATTTTAGTGCAATTATTTTTTGTTAAAATTTTGTCCCGTCCATCCCGTCCTGTCCATCCCACACAATTTAGTGCATAGTCAATTTGTTAACAATGATCCCAAAAATTTATGAACATTTCATAAAAATATGAAGCATTGGTAACAAGTATACATTTATTTTGTTGACCCTATTTAAGTCATTTCGTAGAAATATCAAACCGAAAATTTGTCCAAAAAGCAATAAATTTTTTGTGTCCCGTCCATCCCAAACTTTCTGAGCAAACACAGGCTTCATTATAGGCTTATATGTAGACTAATATATTGTGTGTTAATCTGAAAATATACTCCTTTAAAAGAGAAAACAATATCGCGGTGCATACCTCTAAATCAGCACTTTCTATCAGTATATCTCTACGAAATGTCCCGTCCATCCCCGTGGAATGGCCGAAGGGTGTTTTTTAAAAAATTTTTAGCTTACACTAAAGTTTGTAAATTTATAAATCTAAGTTACAGGTCCCATTCATTTTGAAGTGTTCTTTTGATAAAAAAATATTTGTTGGTGAAAAAATTTTTTTTTCTCCAAAATTTTTTACACTTAAAAATACTTTTGAATTTTTAAATTAAAGCAAAATTTATGAGCTTGAAATTGATGTATGACTCAAGAAGGGATTCGGACGCTACATGGGTGTTTTTGGCTTTTGAACGCCCGCTGAAGGCAAAAATCTTTTTTTACTCCAGAGGAAAGCATCTTATGTAAAAAGTGTACTATGCAAAAAATGCTAAGAATCGTCTAAGGAATTCGTGTGAATTTTTTGGAATTTTTTAAAACTTTTTTTTTTTGAATAGTTTTTGAAAAATTTTTTTTTATTAAAAATTTTTGAAAGGAAAAAAAATTTTTTTTTTAACTTTTGAAAAAACAAAAACAGTTTGTGAAAAATATAACCTAAACCATAGGTCTTTCGAAAAAAAAGCTGAGAATGGTTTGTAGGAAATATAATTTTCTACAAACAAGTTTACATTTACTTTTTTTGTGCGATAAGCCGTTCGAGAGTTATCTCAATTTAAAAAGTAGAGTAGAACGGGGTAATGTCGTGCAGGGGGTAATGTCGTGCACTGGCTGTTTTAGCCCAAAGAATGGAATGATTTACCAACTGTTTGTAAGGTAGGGACCTGCTGACCTACTGAGCTTATGCATATAATACTAGCAATTTTCACCAGTTCGTCTTTACAGAGTAAACTTTTTTTCAAAACGCACGCTTTCGGGACGATAAAAGTGTTTTTTCATAGGGTCAGAAAAATAATTTTCCTTGCGGGAAAATATACCAGGTAAGTGTTTTCTGAAACGAAATATCCTGCCAAAGAAAAGAAGTATTTGGTTTTCGAAAAAAATTTTGGGCTTCACCGAGTTATCGAAGTTGACCTTTAAAGCGACAAACACAATTTCTCGCTAAACAAATGTTGTTACACATGGATGTAACCAATGAAATTATCTTTCGATCGGATGCTTACTCGTTGCATTCGCTTGAGATGTACGGCTTTACGAGCATGTCAAAGTTGAGTGCACGACATTGCCCCGTTCTACTCTACACAACATATTATGTACTTCACACTTGTATACTAATGAATAAATACATGATAATGCTAAATCTCCTCTAATAAAACCACTACCTATCATTTCTCACACATTTTGGTACCTTTACTATACTCGGAAAAACAATGCACGACATTACCCCACATATTTTGAGGGGGGTAATGTCGTGGACATTATTTTTTTCTTCACTTACACAAACACAATTTCTCGCTACACAAATGTTGTTACACACGGATGTAACCAACGAAATTATCTTTCGATCGGATGCTTACTCGTCGCATTCGCTTGAGATGTACGGCTTTAAGAGCATGTCAAAGTTGAGTGCACGACATTGCCCCGTTCTACTCTACAATATATAAATATCGCGAAGTTTTAAAACTTTTTAAATTGACATAACTCCTAAACCATGAGTAATAGAAAAAAAATGAATGAGGCTTTTTCGTAGTAAATCATTAAAGCTAAACAACTGTTGACTCAGTAAATAACTGTTCGTATTGCAGCCGTAAGCGAAATAATTGAAAAAAAATTATTTTCGCAATTTTTGACCTTGAATAACTTTTTTTGGGCTGACGATTTTGCAATTTACTTTTCACACGTTATTTCTTATGCATTAGTGAATACAATTCCCAAAAAAAAAAAAATTCAGTTGGAACTATTTTCCAGAATTATCCTTATTTGCTTCGGCTAAGGACACATGGAAATCGTTCCTTAGCCGATCATTTTCGAAGTGCTCTAAGGATTTTGAAATTTTTTATTGAAAGCATGTTGAAATACGATGTTTAACAGAATTCCGTAAAAAAAAATGGGGTATTGGAAAATTTTATTCAATTCACCTACAGGACAGGCGTAAACATATGTGTATAATACATAAAAAGAGCAGGAGCCTGTCCGTCGTTCCAAACCTTGACGAACACCACAGGGTGTTCAATCTTGGCGCAAACAGTGCACTTCAGAAGCACACAACTTCTCACCAAACTCGTCAATAAGATTTCTTTTCAGAGACGTCCAATCCCTAACACCAACTAAACCTCGGGTAAAAAGTTTCGCGGCACCTTTTAAAAGTTGCTTTGCATATACATATCTTTGCAAATCATTCCAACCCACTGTATCAGCTACGTCATTAAATTCTGAAACCCACTAATTTATGTACGTCATGTGTACCGTCCCCTGAAAATGCTGATATACTACCTTCAATGTCACGCAAAGTAAAAACTACCCTTTCTGTCCTTTGCACACTCACACCGGCTACTGCTGCGTCAGCATATACAGAATTTGTCGATTGGTTATCGCTAATTTCTACATTTTCCTCACTATTCAAATTATAGTGCTCTAAAAGTTTGCTTTGCAATTCGCTTTTTAGTCGATTTGTACTCAAATTGATTTCTCTCACTTTCTCCTTAAGTCTCTCAACTGTCATCGAAAGTATTGTCGTAGCATCCATCTTATAAAAATATTTGTAAAAAGTTATACTTAAAAATTCATACGATCATTTAAATTCATAGTAAAGTTAATAACCAAAATAAATTTTTGAATTCAATATCAATATTCAATTACTAAATTGAATTTACATTTCATTTTTACTATTAAAAATAACTCAAAATAAAAAAAACAATAACTACCAAACAATAAAATACAGCAGAACATTTGTGCTCACGTAGCTTCACCTTTATAGCTTAAACACAATTGGAGCGTACGACGAATTTCGCCCGACGAATATTCGCTGTCAAAATTAAAACACTCAAGAGTATATGAAGTTGAACACAACCGCACCGGACGACGAAATTCGTCCGACGAATATTCGTTGCAATAGAACTAGTTCTAATTTTGTCGCCGGCGGCAGCGATTTTTGGAAATGTCAAACCGGAAAAATATGTTTTAAATGTAAAATTTTTAGATTTCTTAGAAAAAATTGAATGAATATGAGATTTTATTTAATATTTATTTATTAAAATTGCCATCAGAGAACATAAACAACAATTTAAAATAAAAACAACTATTGCCGTCGTCACTCTGATTGTGTTTAACAGAGCGAACTTCGTCGACGAATTTTTTTTGACAGCGAATATTCGTCCAATTGTGTTTAAGCTATTACTTTGTTTAATTTTCTCTGCTTTCTGTTACTCGCATTCAATCATCTTCAACCAGATCGATGGTTGTCATTCTTTTCCTTTTATACATTTGCGTCGCTCAGCTTGTGGTTCTCCTTTTTTGCTTTTTTGTCGCTTGGTTATTTTTGCGCTCACTGCGTGCTGTAGGGGAGATGTGTGTACCTTGGTCCGCTTTTCAGTTTTTTCAATGTGCTGGATTTTCCAAAAAAGATTCTTTTTGATTTAGTTATATTTCTACAATGCTTTCAGCATCAAATGACGTGACAATGATATTTCCGTGTCTTACCATTGAGTAGAAATATTACTTTTTCCATTCCAATCTCAAACGGTTCAAGTCCAAGGTACAATTGCATGGTGTACCAATTGTACCTTGGACTAAAAAAAATAAAAGAGAATACAATGTATATAGATAATAAATTATGAAAGAACCATTTATTATGTAATCAAAAGTAACATTTTTTTCATTAAAAAAAAAAATTAACCATAAACTAAATTATAACACAAACTAGTAAGAGTGTAAAATTTGGCCTGGCAAAACATTAAATACCCTGCACTGCAGTATTTTAAAAATATTGCTCTTATGTGAGGTGCTACGCTCTCTTGTCAGAGTTCACCCAGTTTTTGCCCAGAGCTTGCAATTATAGTTTTTAGTGTGTGAGTGAAAAACGTTTTCAGTATTGAGTTTTGAAGCTTTTGCCACGCCCTCTTGTCCGAGTTCGTCTAGTTTCAGCTTAGAGCGTGCATTTATAGTCTTTAGTATTTGAGTGAAGTTTGGTTGGATTATCTCAAAAAACTCTTTCAGTATAGCATTTTGAAACTTTTGCTTATATGGGAGGTGCCACGCCCCCTTGTTTGATTTCACCCAATTTTTGTTGAGAGCTTTCATTTATGATTCTTAGTGTCTGAGTCGAATTGGGTTCGAATATCTCAAAAAACGCTTTCAGTATAGCGTTTTAAAGCTTTTGCTTATATGGGAGGTGCCACGCCCTCTTGTCCAAATTCGTTCAGTTTTTTTTAGAGCTTGCGCTTACAATTCGTAGTATTTATGTGTATTTTGGTTGCATTGTCGTGAAAAATACTCCTAAAATTGCATTTTGCATATATTTTTTGTATGGGCGGTAGGCGTGTCCGTTGACCCCGAGCTATCTTTGACGACGGAGGCAGTGTACCAAATTTCATTAAATTATCTTGCTCAGTTTTCTCAAAAAGTGTATTTCAACACACAGCCAGCCACCCAGCCAGACAGACGGACATGGCTATATCGACTCAGGAGGTGACGCTGATCAAGAATATATTACTTTTCTATATCTGCCACGCCTCCTTCTCTGCGTTGCAAATGGAAGGACAAAGTGAATATACCCTGGGTGTATGGTATAAAAAGTGCATTTAGAAAAAACCATTAAAAAAACAGAAATGGTTGCAAATAAATACATTAATCACGTAAATAATAATAACAGTATTATATTGACGGGCGATCATGGCTTCCTGGTTGCCCGTCGAAAAAAGTTTTCTGGTAAATAAGCATAAGTCCAAGGTACACACAGACAGCATGTTTAAAAAACTGTCAGCACCAATAACATATATTAATAAAAACATCTAAAATACACTAAAAGCGTAAAACAATAACTAAACTTCCTTCCTGATGTTGTAAAACTGAAATATTTCAAGTAAGTTTCTCACAAGACGTTTTGTAGTTTATTCTAAAAACTAATTCTTACAAGCCAAAAACACTTTTTCCGTCACTTTTTATACACGCATACAGCTTGACGGTCTGAAGTCTACTAATATCAGTCAGCGGTATGAGTGGAAAATTCCATAGAAGAACATTATCGTACACGTGCAACTGTTGAGTGGCAACCGGCACTCGGACCGAGGTAAACTCGGACCAAGGTATACATATCTCCCCTATACTCAAATTTCTTTGCGCAATTTGCTTTGCGTCTACTATTTTTGAATTTTTCTATGTACTACTCGCGGTTGACGACGCTTTCGTAACTGCCACTTTAAAACTGTTCAACGCTTTTGCATATGCGTCGCTTTTGCTTGTGCATATATCTGTACATATATTTGCAGCCCAGTTGGTGGCTTTCAGTACAATTCTTTCACACTTTTTACTATGTATAATGTTTCAGTTTTTACTTTTAAGCAACTCTTTGCTTAAACACATTCAATGTTTTCCAATTATAAATTCTTTATTTTAAATTTTATCGTTTTACATAAGAAAACATTTTAGCGTCACTTCAGTCACTTCACTTGGCTCAGCTCAATTCCGGGCGAATCCCCAATTTGTAGGATCCCAGCAGAAAGTTTGATCATCCAAACATAGCTGTTTGGCACATTCCTTTCGTTGCTCGAATGATTCCATTGGCACATCACAATACACTTTCCTTTTATTCAGCGCTGGCCGCTCATCGTATCATTCCTTTGTTGGCTTCTACAAAAAGGTGCAATCGGAATAGTCGGGGATCGGGTTTCTTCTTTTTGGCTATGGAAAACGAATGTGTGTCTTTGAATTTCTTTGCGATAAAACATCATTTTATGCCTTCCATTTGTAGGCGCAATCTGAACAAAACATAATTTTGTGCCTTCGATAGGAAGGCGCAGTATGAACGGAACATCATTTTGTGCCTTCAATGGGAAGACGCAATCTGAACGGAACATCATTTTGTGCCTTCAATGGGAAGACGCAATCTGAACAGAACATCATTTTGTGCCTTCGATTGGAAGGCGCAATCTGAACAGAACATCATTTTGTGTCTTCGATTGGAAGGCGCAATCTGAACAGAACATCATTTTGTGCCTTCGATCGGAAGGCGCAATCTGAACAGAACATCATTTTGTGCCTTCGATTGGAAGGCGCAATCTGAACAGAACATCATTTTGTGCCTTCGATCGGAAGGCGTAGTATGAACAGAATATTATTTTATGCCTTCGATTGGAAGGCGCAATCTGAACAGCCGCAAATGAATAAAATGCTTCCATTTTTAGAAAATTAAATGTATTTGTTGAAGACCACAAGAAAAATTATATTAAATTCATTTTAGCAAATTTAAATTAATTGTACTTCACGTTCAATATACGTGTGTCGGATGTATGATTAGTAGCTGTAGCCTTATTTTCTGAATTCTTCTGAAATGGGAAATGTTATTAATTGCATTGCTCTTACAAAGAAATATTTGTTCTTTCTGACGAAAAATTGCATAATTTAGCGGCGAATACTTTATGAATGTTTTTTTGCCGTTTACGTCGTTATAAATAATTCAATTCAGAAATAGTATAATATTGTCTGATTATTATTATTGAAATAAATTTTCCTTCGCTACAAAACACAAACAAGAAAATAAAATAAAATCCATGGAAACAATAAAATTACTGAATGAAAATAAAAATACAAGCGCAGTCGGTAACTGAAATAATCCCGAAATCAAACGAAAACATTGTGTACATCGTTTTTGAGCTTCGTAATCAATCCGAAAAGGAGTAGTTTGTTTTTTTACTACTTTTCGGAATATCCAACGATTACTCCACTTCTGAAGGTGTTCGTTTTATTTTCTGCTGGGATATTCTAATCCAAGCAATTAAAAACACTCTCCACTTTAATTTAGTTTAACATTTTATTATTATAATCTTAAAGTTTTTAGTTTACACATTCAAAAGTTTGATGTTCTTGTCTATTTTTTTACATTGCTTAGCAGCACGTCTTAACTTCTCTTCGTCGTTTACGCAACTCAACTGTTCGTTCTTTTTTAAATCTGGTCCAGTCCGATTTTCGTTCAATATCATCGTTCTGTTGTCTCCGTCTTCGTTAAAGTCAGTGTTGCTGTTCAGTTAGTAATTTCGTCCACTTCTAGTCAAACGTTGTTCACCTCCCCTACTGTCAGTTGGTCTGACAGGCTCACTTCCTACATTTATATGGAAAAATGGGGCTTTAATTGCAAGAATCAGTCCTTTGAAACTATTTGACATAAGTGAATGTCAAATAGATTCAAAGATAGGATGGAAAAATGGGGCTTTAATCGCAAGAATCAGAATCACTTATGTCAAATAGTTTCGAAGATAGGACTGATTCTTGCGATTAAAGTCCCATTTTTCCATATAAATAGCGTTTTTCCTACCTTCAACGGCCGCGCCGCAAGGCCGATCGGGACCAAAATTTTTATGCTTGATACTTACACCAATGGGAAACTTTTTAGCCCTGGGCGCAAGGTTTTTTTTCGTTTTTAATTTTAACGATAGGTCTAGTGTCCACATATTTTTGGACCGATTTGGCATCATGTCACTACGGCAAGAAAGCTCTGGAGTGGTTCCAAGGTAATAACATAGTTTTTGTACCAAGAGAGGCCAATCCTCCAAATTGTCCGGAGCTAAGACCAGTGGAGAGATATTGGGCTCTTGTGAAAAAAACTTAAAGAGCACAAAAAAGGTGCCCCAAAATATCGAAGATTTTAAAAGGAGATGGGTAAAGTTTATAAATAGTGGTTAGAACTATAAAAGTTATATTTTTCTGTAATTTGTAAAATATTATCAATTAAATAATAAAAAAAAATCAAAACTCTAAGGTCAACCGTTTAAAAATTATTGAATTTTATGTGTTAAAATTTTTTCGATCTCACTCCTTATGTGAATTAGTTTTTTGTGTAAAAAAAGTTGCAACGTTTTTTGTGTAAAAAAAGTTGCAACGTTTTTTTGTTCTGTTGCTTTTATAGCCCAGGAAAATAAGACGAAAAAAGAGCTTCTGTGCGAAAAAATTCCCAGTGGAAATTTTTCACCGGAATTGTCTTTATTTATGCATGATACACAAACTGTGAAAAGCCCATTGGCTTCAGGCATAAGGCTTCGAAATTACTGGTTTTTTAAGGATAAAAAGTAATGGGATCAAATTTGTAGAGAATTACAAGATCTACAAAAAATAAGCGATATGTGTACACATAGAAGTAACCGTTCAGAAGATATTCCAAAAAAACCCTTAAAATGCCAAAAAACCGGTTTCTATTGAATATCTTCTATACGGTTACTTCTATGTGTACACATGTCGCTTATTTTTTGTAGACCTTGTAATTCTCTACAAATTTGTTCCCATTACTTTTTATCGTAGTACTTACCAATTCGCAGATATCCTTAAAAAACCAGTAATTTCGAAGCCTTAACGGTTATTCAAGAATATTTTTAAGGTCATGAGCCGTTCGAAAAAAAAAAATTTGTACGGTATATAGAAAATTAAATTATCTTTCAAACGGCATTTCAATTTTGTTTGTACAACTTCTCATTGAAGAGTTATTGCAATTTAAAAAGTAAGATATTTTAATATGAACTCATAGGTAGTATTTCATATCATAACTGTTAACAACTTTTTAAATTGGGTATTCTCCTAAACTAGAAGTCATACGCAAATACTTTTAACATAGTTTTGTAGGAAATTTCCTGTGCTACAAAATTAGAGACAAACATTTTTCTGTAAAAGTTGGCATTAGCGAGATATTTGCAAAAAACTGATTTTAGCGACCTTTGAGCCTTAATAACTTTTTATGCGCACACGACTTTGCAATGGACTTTTCACAGTTTGTGTATTATGCATAAATACAGACAATTCCGGTGAAAAATTTCCACTGGGAATTTTTTCGCAGAAAATGTCTTATTTTCCTGGGCTATTATGTTCTGTTTCGCTGCAAGTTTATTTTTTGTATTTTATTAAAAGCATTGTTTCCATTATAAAGAGGCGTTTTATTTTTACTGGACTGTTCCAAAAAATTAAGTAAGCCAAAATAGCGACTTACACCCTTTTAACAATTGTACGTACTAGTAAAAATTTGGAAAAACATTTTTCATGATAAAATAACAGATATTTTTCAATTTTGTAATATGTAATTCCATAAAAAAAAATTTGTAAACAAGTTTTGATTATAAAAAATCTTTTTATGTGAGAAGTACATTAAAACTTTGTTCTGCTATAACTTCTTTGTTTGTAAATATTTTCAAAGGCTTTAATTTAAAAAAAAAATGCCTTTAGTGGGATACGAAGCAGAGAAACTAGGTTGTTCTAGTCGAATATGACTTCGGAGGTCCAAAGAACATGAGGAAAAAAATCAGCGCTAATAAAGTCCTTTACAACAATATATAATTTTTAAACATAGGACATCTCCTGCCGAAATCATGGAAAAAAGATAATTTTGGCTGTTTTTAGAGTAGTCGAAAAAAATGTTTTTGTTTGTTAGATGCTCCTCAAATAAGGTGCGTTTTCAAATAAGGGGCGGTTGTTCCAAACTATTTTTTTTTTTTTTTTTTGTATGGAGACCGACCCAGCCTAATGCACAAGCAATACGTAGGTTGTCTTTTAAGTTTCTAGAACATAGTACCTCAAGTGTCTTCCCATGCAAATTTTTATAACAGTTGAAGATTTTGACATTTTTTATGGTACGTTTCTTCAGACTTTATCTTTCAGTTCGCATTGTAACGTTATGTTTTATTCACTTGAAAAACTCAATTGATAGAAGAAATGGAATTATCTCGTTTATCCTAACAAGGTTGTATCGGTTGACTGATAAAGGGTTTTGGCGACAAAGAACCATCCAAGACCAGAGTGCATGAGTGGTCAAAAGAGTCCAAGCGCGGACGGACTTCGCTTAAAGGCGACCCAATTGAATGTCGGAACAAAACAGCTTTTGTACCAGAAAACGTCGTTGCGGGCATACGGTGAAGGAAACGGTTAAAAATTCTAAATCGCTCATTACGGTCATTTTACCTGAAACTTTCAGAAGTAATAAATATGTTCAGAAAAATCGTATGAGGCACTCGGTGAGGAAAAGGGTTACAAATTCTAAATCGCTCATTACGGCCACAACAGATCCTAAAATTTTGAAAAAATTTAAGCAAATTTCGTTTGTTTAAGATTAAATTGACTTTGTTCATGATGTTTTTTTTAATTAAGCGCTCCATGACGAGTAAAAAACGAAAAACGCAAGTTTTCAGAAAAAACGACCTCCTGACAGCCCCTCATGTCGAAATTTTCTTGTTCACCTATTGGGAATTTCATACCACAACATTTGGTTAAAGAATATGAAAAAAAAAATTTCTGAAAACCTGGCTCAAATAAGGGAATACTACAATATTTTCGGATATGCCCATCCCGACTAGAAAATTTTGTGTGGCGACAATTAGGGCCCCGTTAGTCTTGCCTAACCAGAACGTTAGGGCCAAACGCGGGAGCCTAACAAGGCCCTCATATCGGATGTAGCGGTGTTCCTCATATTTTCCCAATAAGGAATGCCTAATGCCTGCCTAATTAGGTAGGCGTTCGTATTTAGGAAAATTTGAGGCTTACCAAACTAGGCCATCGTTGGGATTTCGCACTTGACCCTAACGTTCTGCTTAGGCAAAACCAATTGGGCCCTAATTCACGCCTAACTAATAATAATCTTCAAATCAATAAAACGAAAAATAGCTCTGTATTTTTTTAGTAATTTGTTGAAAATATTATTTCTTATTTCTATCTTAATTTTTTAAGAATTGTTAATATGCTTAATTATAATAACTGATCACATTAAAGATAATTCAGGTTTATTCCGAAATCCGTGTGATTTCAATTACTTATTATTTAGGAGGCTTTTTGATTAAAACCGTGAGTCGAACGATAAAAAGAATTGGAATATCTATTGTGGAGAATTGCAGGTTGTACAAATAATATAAGTAATCGTTAGGTAATTTTCTTAAAAAATCGCAAAAAGTCGGAAAATTCGATTTTATCGAATATTTCCCAAACGGCTACTTTCTCGTAAATGTAAATCAATATTGTTTGTAAAGCCTGCAATTCTCCACAAAACAGATTCTGATAGTTTTTATCGCGGATTACGGAACAGTCCTTATTGAAAATAAGTACAATTGCAGACATATCTGACAATCCTTATTTAGTTTTTGAACCGTAAAATTTAATAAAATAGGGTTTTAATGAAACAATTGTTTGGAAGAATGAATGAATCATGTATAGAAAGGAAATCTTGAAGAAGTTGCCTTTAATTATAACATTAGCATGGAAGACGAAACGAATCGGGTGACTAAAAATCAATCGTTAATATCAGCCTATTGAAATTTTCATTAAAAACTTGGTTTGACTTAAGCTTTCATTTTAACTCAAAGAATTAAGTTTGTAAACAAAAATTTCAATTCTTGTCTTAACTTTGAAGTTGTAAGCAATTGAAAATCAGTCATTCGATTCGTTTCGTCTTCCATGCTAAGTATATTAAATAGATATGTATCAACATATCGGTACGAAAATGCAAAAGGGCGTAACAACATGGTTCGACATATCGCTAGAAATAAGAAAAATTATAGAAGTGCACTCTGAAATGAATTTAAGTTATTTTGTTGTAACGTCTTTTTGCATTTAAAGTGACAATTTACAACCAAAAAGTCAATAGTAAAACTTTAAAAAAAATTTAGAAATAAAATCTGCTGCGGGTTTCAACCAAAAACCTTTTTTTATGACGTACAGCACGACCACCATTCCAATCCCTGCAGTGATGAAGAGCTGATGCCAATGATTTTATGATGGTATACTCACTAAGATCTTCTTTCGATTTTGAAAAAGTTTTAACGAAAGCATCTGCAAAGAAAAAAAAATTAATTTCATTGGACACTGTTAATAAATAACGTGACAACCCTGTTTTTGACTAAAGGATGCAGTTCGATTTCAAATAGTAACATATACATATCTGAATATCATTGCATTTGTTCTTCAACCAGGAAAGAAAAACGTAATTATCTCAAAACATTTTTCAAGAAAGCTGCGCATTATTTCGTAAACAAATTTTTAAGTATACGTACCTCTTCGGCTGCTTTGGTGCAGTTAAATTTAGCGCCAGTTCGCAACTTAAAGCATAACGCAAATGCGCCGGCTGACGGCCAACCCAATCAGCGACAGTGAATTTACTTAATTTACTAGCAAGATGTATCAGAGCAACTGCAATCATCTCTGGTTCCCACTGTAGACAGACGACAGTGCTTAAGGAATCATTTGCGAAATTCCATGCCATTTGCACCATTTTTTGAAGTTTCTGCTGATCGCCTTTGAAGCATTTCGCATATTTGAGCAAGAATGTGTATGGATGTTCCACCTGGAGATCGAATTTTATGGTTTGCAGCAGAATATGCTCCAAGTCATAACTTCCTATAAGAGAATTGAAGAAAAATTTACCCAAATAATAATAAATTTAGTTTTCTACTAACGCACCTCCTTTGGATCTTCTCCGAATGAATAGAATTGCATGTCCGTTAAACGTCCATGTGCAGTCTTTATTATATCCCTGGATTTCTTGGGCGTTTCCTCTACTTTGCCCGCCAAGAAGAGGCCACAGCATGCAGTGACATAACGCGGAAAGCTCTTAAAATGAAACATATAAAAGCGATGAAAGTACACTACTCCGGTAGCAATGATATTGTGTCCAAGGCGTATTTCGGTGCCACAACTCATGATGAAGCGTGCGCCTTCTTTGCGACAGCGACGTTCCGTGTCCAATGTTATGTCATCCAATACAGATGGTGTGTCTTTCAACTCTTTTTTGTCATAATACCAGCAAGGCATTTTCCCAATGTTGACAGTGATACTTTGACTAGGATTTGGGGAGTTTTGTTGTTGCGGCGTCTGCTTCAGAATCTGGCTCAGTTGTTGTAGGTACAGGTATTCCTTCATGAGAAAATGATTACGCTATCGCTTAAATTGATTTATTCATTAGAAAGAACAAAGGCACTTACGATTATGTTTAATCCAAGATGCAAAATACTTTTGCGAACTATATTTTATTAGAATTTTATCGACAAACCAAACAACAACTTAAATGTCAGGGCTGCCGATGGATGATTTGATTCCTAGCTCTATTTAGACAAGCGGTGAAGGGTAGAGTCCATGCAAATCCCGGGATTGATTAAAACTATTTTTATCAAAAATATGAAATCAAGTTAAAAAAATTAGGTAAACATTATTTAATTTTGTTGAACAAGCACCGATTTTGATCCGACTTTACTCATTTTGTTGGTAATTGAATTTAAAAAAAAAAAAAAACACTAGATTTATGCAGTTTAAAATAAAAAAATAGGAACAATTCTCAACAAAGATATGTATCTGTCAATTCTCAATCTGAATCTGGCTTCAAAATTGGTCTATCACGTATGGTTTTCGAGATATCCTCAACTCAAAGTTGAAATAACACGATTTGTGAGGTTATATGGAGGACACTCGAAACTATTTTCTATTGTATGCGTTATATAGTACTATTTTGTGCCTTCAAAATGAGTTATAAATTCATGATACCATTTGAAATGATCGTATCTTTTTATAAAAAAATTCTTTGATACTATATCATAGCTCATTTTGAAGACAAAAGCCGTGTTCCTTTTGACGCGTATATACAATTGTATATTTTTAAATTGCAATAACTCATGAACAGTGAGTCACATAATAAAAACTCTATGGAACTTTTTTATGGAGAATCACGTTCTCTACAAAAACTTTTCATTTTATATTTTAAAAAATTTATCTTTTAGGATTTATTCAATAAAAACTGGATAAGCGCCGATAAACGGCAAAAAATCACTTTTTTTTAAATAACTTCTGAATAATTATTATTTATCTAAATATTATTTTTACAAAAGATCAAAATTATTTGTAGAGCATGTGGTTCTCCCTGAAAAAGACCCTTGACTTTTTATCGTACGACTCACAATTTATAAGATATCGCAATTTGAAAATTACCACAATTTTATATACGCGTCAAAAAAACACGGCTATAGAATAGAACTAGATGCTGCATTTAATAGAAAATAATTTCGTACATACTCCATGTAACCTCAAAAATCATATTTTTTGAACTTTTAGTTAAGGACATCTCAAAAACCGTACTCGATAGACCGATTCGGATTCTGATCTGGTAAATGCAGTGAAAATTACTATTTTTGGTTAGAATTGTTCTATTTTTTTAAAAAAAAACCGCATAAAGTGTTGGTTTTTTTTTTTTTTCAATTTCGGGATTGCAATTTATAATCCCGAAAATCTCGGTATCGCCAAAAGGCCCAAAAATTGGGATCCTTAATACATATATATCGAACAAATTAAAATGGCAGACTTAAAAAAAAGGCTTTAAAAAAAACTGGTCAAAATTTTCGAAAATTTGCCATATTTCGAAAATCAGGTTTTCATAAAGCCATATCCCGATCTTCCGATGGCTATATCGGAACTAAGAGAATTTGTTCGTCCCATGAATCTTACATTTTTTGGTGTTCTACCGATTACCAACCACCACCACAAATAAAAATGGCAAAGTCCTAAGAATATTTTGAAACAAATGAGTTTTTTGGCACGAAAGGAATATAAAAAATATGTAGCTGTGTTTTAGACGACATTTTATTTATGCTTGTATAAGCACGTAGAAAAAAGAAAATTCGCAATGGAGTCCCTGGTAAAAACAACTATGACAGCTGTCATGATTCTTGCGATTAAGGCCCCATTTTTCCATATAAATAACGTTTTTCCGACCTTCAACGGCCTTGCGGCACGGGCAAATATTTTCCGATCGGAACCAAAATTTTTATGCTTGGTACTTACACCAATAGGAAACTTTTTAGCCCCTGGGAGCAAGGTTTTTTTCATTTCTAATTTTTTCCATACAACTAATGGTAGATCTAATATACACCTTTTTCGGAAGATGCTATTTTAATATTTTTGAAGCAAATTTTGTAAAAAAAAATAAAGTTTTGAGCAAAAACATGTTTTTTTTTAGCCAAAATGGGCCTTCAGTACAATTAAATACGTTCCATTGGTTTCGCAAAGAAAAAAAAAATAAGTAAGAGTGCAATATTTGGCCTATTCAAAAATTAAATAGCCTACACTGTAGTAAAATTTTGCTTATATGGGAGGTGCCACGCCCTCTTATCTGGTTATTTCTCAGAGCTTGCTCTTACTGTTTTTAGAGCCTCAGTTAAATTTGATTTGATTATCTGAAGAAACGCATTCAGTATAGCGTTTTGAAATTTTTGTTTTTATGGGAGGTGTGTCGCCTTCTTTTCCGAGTTCGCCTAGTTTTTACTCAGAGGTTGTACTTACTATCTCTAATATCGATGTGCATTTTGCTTGCGTTTTCCTAAATAATGGTCTTAATATTGCGTTTTGAATATATTTTTTGCATGGGCGGTAAGCGTGTCCTTTGACCGATTTTTCTCGTTTTCAATCCCGCGAGCTAACTTATTTGTCAAATTTTATTGAATGTCTTCTTAGTTTTCCCGTGAAAAATATTTCCACAGACAGACACCCAGCCAGCCAGACTCAAGATCAAGAATATATATATATTTTTATATACCTGCCACGCTTCCTTCTCTGCGTTACAAACAAAATGACAAAGTGAATATACCCTGGATGTAGGGTATAAAAATGATGCAGCTATCGTTTTTAAAAGTGCTTTTGTGTCGGGTCAGGATGACTTGTTTTGTTTCATACAAATCGAACTAGTTTAATGTACACACATTCCTAGAAAGAGCATAGGGCCAACCATATGGGTAAGGAATAGAAATTATACTTAGAACACATTAAGTTTAATACATACATACATGTTATACATAATACATAATGTTCATACATAAATCGCTATTTATTATTTTACTTTCAGATTCGGTTAAGCGTTCTTACCTCAACAAAGCTATCACCGCAACTATCCGAAATTAAAAAATCAATTGGCCTAACACTTATTAAATTTGAAGATGCTGTAATTGAATTTGAAAAGTTTACAGATAAGCATCATTTTGAAACTGTAGACGTATATTTAACAGCAATAAAAATACATTATAAAAATCAAATAAAATGGCACGCAGGTTATATTTTAGGGAGTGTTGACTTCCTTGGCAATCCCTTAGGATTCGCTAATGATCTATCTGAAGGAGTTTCTGGATTAATTTTTGAAGGATCAGTCAAAAGCCTTGTAAAAAATGTGACTCATGGAATTTCGAATTCAACTGCAAAATTGACTGAGACATTATCGGATAGTCTTGGAAGAGTGGTTCTGGATGAACAAGATAACGAAGCGCGGCAAAAAGTTCTTGAAATTTCTTCTGGATTGAATACATCCACTGAACATCTTACGGCTGGATTAAAAGGACTAGGGTTTGGTTTGCTTGGTGGAGTTACAAGCATTGTAAGGCATACATATGCTGGAGCACAAACAGATGGATTGCATGGGTTTATCAGCGGATTTGGCAAAGGATTGGTTGGAACTGTAACAAAGCCAATCATTGGTGTATTAGACTTAGCTTCAGAAACGGCAAGTGCTGTCAGAGAAACCAGCAAAGGTTCACACAGAAAACTTCCAGACCGAAAGAGACTCCCACGGTGTGTTACTGGAGCTCCTGGTGGCTTATTACCTGCATATTCATTCCGTCAAAGTAAAGGCCAACAGTATTTATATATAATAAATCGCCGAAATATGTCAGAACACCTAATATCGTATGAACCCAATCTTTGCAACGAAAAAGATGCTAAATTGCGATTACTTGTATCAACTGAATATATTCGCATATTCTCACGATATGATGAAGATACTTCTACAGTGCTGGAATGTCACTTGAGCGAAGTCCTTTCATGTCACCCCCTTACGGCAAACGTTGGAAATTCCAGTTCCTTAAGTAAACCAGTTTCCCAATATTACATTGAAATATCAACTAATTTACCAAAGATAACAAGACCAAGAATAAGATGTCAAAATGAAGAGATAGCAGAAAGAGCTGCCAGATATGTAAGTATAAATATATTTGATTTCACATGAAGCCAACTTCGAAAAACTTTTATAAAAAAATGGTTTGGTTTGGTTCAAAATTCAAAATCACTTAAGCAGTTTTTGTTAATTAAGGGGCTGTCCATAAACTCCGTGACGCTAAAATTCGCTAAAATGAACCCCCTCCCCCCAATGTGACAAAAAGTGACGCTGGACCAGACCCCCCTAGCGTCATGTGACGGTAACCGAATTCCATATTTTTTTTTATGCATATACCAGTGCAAAAGTTGTTTAAGTTGCCTTTTGAGCACACTGATATGCTTAACCGACACGATTTCAGATTTCTATTTTTTTAAAGAAATCGATAACTCGCGTCCATAGCATCTTTCCTTCAAATTTCATGACTGTGAATAGTACCATTACGAAGTTATAGCGAAAGCAATTTTGACTTTTGCACTACAATGTATGCAAAGAAAATTAAAAAAAAGTTCTACTGTAAAATTTGTTTTTTGTCGGTTAAGTCTTAAGTTATTATGATAATGACCGGTTTTCTGGTAAAATTTCCTTCATAAACTACAATGATTAACTGACGGTTTTTCAGTATATCGCTGACGATTAACGATTCTAAAGAATAACAAGCAGTTAAAAATCAAATCTAGAAAAGACCTTTCACTGGTACCGTAATTTAAGAAAAAGCCCGAAATTTAAGAAAAAATCCTTGAAGCCCCTATTTCGACCAAATTAATGGAGTTGCATTAAATTGAATTTTACTGTAGAAGAGTACGCGGAAGTAGATGTAGCAGTTAAAAATCATATTTAAAAAAGTCCATTCAGTTGCACCGAAATTTAAGAAAACGTCACGCGTAACTCGTGTAGCGTTCTTATTTTAAGGCCTCGTTTTCAATTATATTAAATAGAGTTTCATGAAACTAAATTTAACTATGGAAAAGCTCACAAAATAAAGTTAAGAACATTGCTTAAAAATATATCTTTCGTTCACTTTCTAATAACTGACGTAAATTAAAAAGAAAAGCATTCAATTTTTTTATGAAATTTTCAATTAAAAAATTTTAAATGTTTGGGCAAAGGATAAAGGTAAGACCTGATCTAATCAAGCTAAATTTTTTCAAATTTCTCTTTATATACACTTACATTCTTATTTGTACATTTATTTCTATAATCAGGCCTAAAACTGAATACACTGTAGATTCGATAATCGTAAGGACTACGGAAGTACTATTATTGAATTAAAAAGATTACGATTGTTTATTCGAAGTTGGTAGAGGCAAAACGGCCTTTTAAATCAAATAACGATACTTTTCTGACAACCAAATCGCAAAAAATTAAGAAAATTAGGTGTTCTTATACATTTGAATAACTTAAATTTAAAAATTTAATTTTTAATTTTTTTCTTTTGAAAAATAGGTTATTTTAAACACCGTCCCGTGACGCTTGCTGGAACCCTCCCCCCTCCCCATGTGACAAAAAGTGACGCTTGCTCGAACCCCCTCCCCCCCTAGAAGCGTCACGGAGTTTATGGGCAGCCGCTTATCATTTATAGATACAATTCCCTATTGCTAATTTAAAAATCAACAAATTTGTATGAAAATACATAAGCCGCATATATACGCTACCAACTTTGCCAGTTTCCTTATTTAGATATCTCCTAAGCCATAACTCGTACGAAAACAATTTTATAAGCTCCAATATAGTCCACCAATATTTTTCATCTGTTTGCAAAAAACTGATCTGAGGCGACAATTTTTGCCATTTTTAGTAGTGAAAAATTTTTCTTTACCATTAAAAGAATATTGAATGCGCATTGCTTGAACGAAATTTGTGAAAACATCGAATAAAAACATCGACGCTAAAAATCGATTTTGCAAAAAAATCGAGATCTAAACATCGATATTAAAAGCAGTCGATGTTTTTGTAAAACATCGATGTTTCATCAACATCGATGTCGCAGCTCTATTACATAGTTATAAAGCTTCAAAAAATGGCATAAAAACACTTTTTTTGGTTTTTAGGTTAAAATATCTTAAAAACTGTGCACGATAGAGCAATTCTGAGATCGCAAAACACATCAAATGTGATTATTTTGATTTTTGTTTAATGTAGTTAAAAAAAATTTTTTTTTTTTGGTATGTGAAAATGCCCCAATTGGAAAAGGGATCATCTCAAAATTTAGTCGAGGAGTCACGAGTGAAAATTTTTTTATACATCATTTGAATGATAAGTAAACAGAATCTGGAAAAAAATTTGATGTGCTACGACGTTCGATTTAAAACGGGTTAAGGCACGCCGTGCATGTTTAGTAGTTTTTTTTCTCTTATCCTAATTGTCATGATTTTCTAAGTTGAAAAATGCATAGAATTTAAGATTCTTGCAAATAATGACTAAAAGTTCATAAAATTAGTATAATTTTCATATAGTCAACACAAACCATTTTATTTTTTTATTATTAAATTAAATGGCGGAGACTTAGTCGCACAATTTGCCAGGGTCTTCCACAATTAAATTTAGCTCTATATTGTTATAGTTGTTAAAGTAGCGAGAATGTTCTATATATGTCTAGACTCAATCTATGTGTAAGTGCAAAATGTTACGTAATTGAAAATTTTTTCAATTTTTAGAAATATAAATGAAACGAAACCATGTACCAAATTTCAGCGAAATCGGAAGGGGTGTGGCAGATCTTGTAACTATAGGCATGAAATTGCCATTTATTAATCCATCGCTGACACTGCCACACGTCGTTCCATCAATCTTAAAATTTGGGTGCATAATTTATTTTTTATGATGAATCAAGTACCACAAGTTTTTTTTTAAAAAATTAACCGTTAGATGGACTCTAGTACAAAAATTAAACGTTTGATTGAAAACAAGTGCTTTTTTTTTTTTGCTGACAGTCCTGTGCGTCATACAATCTCTCTAAAATATTGCATACATAAGTTATTTTGGAATACGAACTGAGATCTGTAGTGTTTTTTGGAAAAAAATCTACCGTTAGATAGGCTCCAGTACAAAAAGTATTCGTTTCATTGAAAATAATCGTTTCTTATTCCTTTGCTGACACTCCTGCACGTCATACGATCTCTCTGAAAGTTTGCACACATAAGTTGTTTTAGACCACGAATTGAGATCTATGGTGTTTTTTGGAAAAAAATTTACCGTTAGATAGGCTCTAGTGCAAAATCACTCGGTTTTTATAAACAATGGCCGTTTGGCCAGTTAGGAATTTATTTTAAAGTCAAAAAATTTATATATCCTGAATTGTTTATCTCTCTTGTTTCATATTTTGAGTGTGGAATTGGGTGTTCGTTTTTCAATACACACTAGTATACATCCTAACCTTTTAAAGCCAGGCAACCCTATGCCTTGCCAGGAAAAAAAATGGCAATTCTACTTAGACATATTGTAGAGACTCCAAACTTTCGAATGGTATATACTTTTTTCATTAAATAGATGAGTGCATTTTTTGAAAAATATAACCCACTCACAATATATTTCTTAACGTATTTACTTTCATATAAAATAGTTTTCATCCATTAAACAGATGGGTGCAAATCTCTCCTTATTCGTATCTTAGACTAGAAAGTACTATTATTGAATTTAAAGGATTGCGATTGTTAATTCGAAGTTCGTAGAGTTAAAACGGCCTTTTAAATCAAATAACAATACTTCTCTGACAACCAAATCGTAAAAAATTAAAAAAATTGAATAACTTAAGTTTAATTTTTAATTTTTTTTCTTCTAAAAAATAGGTTTAACTCCGTCTCGTGACGCTTGCTGCAACCCCCTCCCCCCTAGAAGCGTCACGGAGTTTATGGACAGCCCCTTATTATCGTAATCGCTAGGGTTGTCGGAATATTGGTGAAAAGTGAAATCACGTCGAATGAAAATAGTTTATTGTGGTTGTCAAGTTGTCAAGTTGCTTTATGGATAAAGTCGTTTTTGAATAGGGTGTTAATCATTGTTATTAGTCCTTTGTAGAGTTTGTGAAGGATCTGTGCGGGTAGTTTTATTCGTATTTTTGTCTCCAATTAGTTTGTTTCTTTTCTTTTCATATTTAATTTTGTACATTTTTACTGTTTTGTTTCCTTTGTCCGCTGTTGATAATTGTGTCTTTGTACTTTTTTGTTGTTGTGTTGTTTTGTATATTTGTAATATGAACTTTTCCATCGATGTTAATTTTTGTCTTCTTGTGTAGTTCATAATATTGTGTGTAAATTTTATTCTTGTCACCTCTTTTTCATTTTCATCTTCAATAGTTTGTATGTGCTTTTCTATTTCGGCTATTAAATGCATTGGTGAAATGTTATCGTTGTACGTCGATATTGCAAATTTTTTTCCCCGTGAGAGAAGCCACTTAATTCCCTGCAGTTAATCGGACTAGTCATTGACTACTTCCAAACAGGACTAGTACTAGTTCCACAACTAACGAATTTTCACATAATGGATTGACTACTTTTCAATGTTGATGTCCTACGAATCGTCAATTTTCTCCCACTGCATTACCTTTTCGCTAGTCGAAAGACAACTGTCTCCCTTGCATTACCTATTCACCAGTCTAGAGACAATTGAAAATTTTGAGAGTTTTGAGACTCGAATTCGGGTATCTATAAATTGAGCGAACGAGTATCGATGTAATTAGAAGAAGAATGAGCAAGCAATTGTTGTCGTCTTTTCTCTATGGTCCAGCTAATTTTCTCTCATAAGGAATTCTGTATCTCTTAGCACTGTTTTGTTCAATTTATTATTTGAAAACACCATCCAGTTAACACGTCAATTTTGTTTTTATTGGTTATGATTTCTTTTCACTTCTTTATTCTATGTGCTAGCTTAAATTACTTAACACGACACCCCGATTCGTAATTGACATCCCTAATCCTTAACTATGCCCGATAGCCAAGAGGAGCTTTTCTTTGGTAAAAGGAGTTTTTCACCTCGTACCTTTTTGAAGCTCGTTTTGGCTTTCGGAAGAGGGTCGTTAACGCTGTGAGTCTGCATAGTTGCATTAAATCTGAAATTACAGTTTGTCACGTATGCGCTCTTTCGCAATAATCATTTTTTGGCTAATTTTTACATGCGTAAGTCAAAGAATGTCTTTTGGTTTAATTGAATCAATTATTGCATTAACGGTTTTATTTAAGGGTGGTCCGACGAATTTTTTATATATCGTTTTAATGTGATACAACTTTGGTTATCGCGTAGCAAATTCACAACACAATGACGGATTAGCTAATGCGCAATTTAAATGGCGAATGAAAATTTTAGAATTTTTTCAAATAACGCAGTGCAATAAATTGAAGGGAAACCAAGCTGAATTTCATCTCGATATCACGTCTGAGATCGGAGTTATCCTTGATTTATTTTGCAGAAAAAGCTATTTTCAGACGTATGGCGTACATCCAGGAAGTAGCGTAGTTCACTTTTGTCAGCTGCATTGAATAGCCCTAATCTTCTCCTTTTAATCTTTCCAATTGAATTATTACTTTTCGAGATAAAATCCATTGAAGTCAAGGTATACAAATTTAATATTGTCATTTGCAGGGATTTGCGATACCTTTACTTCAATGGATGATATCTCGGAATTTAATTATCCAATTGGATAAGTTAAAACTATTGTTTAAAGAGAAAGATCAGTGCTATTGAATGTAGTTGACAAAAGTTAACTACACTACTTCCTGGATGTATGCCATATGAACGCTTTTCTTCGCCGTTAGCACTATCCTCGATATAAGCGTCGGCGTCCTCATCTGCGTCATCTACTTTCACGCTCTCTTCGTTAAACGATTGTTCCATCTCATCGTCAGATGGCTCGAATTCCTCCTCTCCTTCTTCAAATGCAAGAATTGCTTTCGCCATTTTCAGCTTGATATCGCAGGAAACCTTCGAATCAAATAATGCAAGAGCTACAGATTCACCACTGAGATACCAGAGATATCCACAGAATCTCTTCAGCACTCGTTCTGACACAATCTAGTCAGTTGAAGCATAAGCAGCAACCGATCTCAAAAAACTGAAATCTTGATTTGGGGCTTTAATCGCTCTGGTACTGCCAAACCAAGCTTTCACGCCAAGTGTCACGATAAAAATACAAACATCACGAAGTCCATCCAATTCCTTGTTATACCCTACACCGAGGGTATATTCACTTTGTCCTTCCGTTTGTAACGCAGAGAAGGAGGCGTGGCAGGTATGGAAAAGTATATATATTCTTGATCACCTCCTGAGTCGATATAGCTATGTCCGTCTGTCTGGCTGGCTGGGTGGCTGGCTGGGTGGCTGGCTGGCTGTGTGTAGAAATACATTTTTTGGGAAAGCTGAGCAAGATAATGCAATGAAATGGTACGCTGCCTCCGTCGTCAAATTTAGCTCGTGGGATTGAAAATGAGCAAAATCGGTCAACGGACACGCCTACTGCCCATACAAAACATATATTCAAAATGATACTTTAGGAGTACTTTTCACGACAAAGCAACAAAAATACACATAAATACTATAAATTGTAAGCGCAAGCTCTGATAAAAAACTGGACAAATTCGGACAAGAGGGCGTGGCACCTCCCATATAAGCAAAAGCTTCAAAAAGCTATACTGAAAGCGTTTTTTGAGAAATCGAACCAAATTTGACTCAGACACTAAAAGTTATAAATGCAAGCTTTCAACAAAAATTGGGTAAAATCAGAAAAGGGGCGTGGCACCTCTCATATAAGCAAAAGTTTCAAAACGCTACACTGATAGCGTTTTTTGAGATAATCCAACTAAATTTTACTCACACAATGAGAACTATAAATGCAAGCTCTCAACAAAAACTTTGTAAAATCGGACAAGAGGGCGTGACACCTTCCATATAAGTAAAAGTTTGAAAATGCTTTACTGAAAGTTTTTTGAGATAATCCAACTAGATTTCACTCAAATACTAAGAACTTTTAATGCACGCTGAGAGCTAAAACTAAACGACTCGGACAAGAGGGCGTGGCACCTCCCATACAAGCAAAATTTTCAAAATACTGCAGTGTAGAGTATTTAATGTTTGGCCAGACCAAAGGTTTCACCCTTACTAGTTGGTCAAATGGAAATGTTTTCGGAACAAAAATATTTTTGGGCAGTATATCCCATTTGCCATCCATCGAGCATGACTTATTGTAATTGGGGATATCCTCACAAAGGAACATGCTTTCGTTCATGGTTTACTACCATTTCGGCTTGAAAATAGATTAACGTTTAAAATCAGCGTTTTCGTAGTAGTAATAAGCTGAGTGTTTATATTGGTGGTTTTTACGTACATTTTGTATGGGATCTTATGGGCTGCAGATAGAGGTTGAGTAAGTTCGTAAAAAATGTTGGGAGAGGGAAAAAATGCTGGTCGATCTCATATTTCACTCCCCTAGGAGGCGCCTGCTGACGGGTGGAAGCCAAACTCATAGGAAAATTTATAAAAAAAAATTGTATGGCAACCCCTTACAGGGTTGGAAATAGAGGGTAAGTATGTAAGGGAAAAATATAGGTAGCAAAAAAATAATGGGGGTCGGTCATACATTTGACCCGTAGGCCAGTTAGGGCAGTAGTGGCAATTTTTATAAATACGGTAACTTTGTGTGGGTGCCTCCTTAAGGATTGAGAATAGGGGGTAGGTATGCTGAGAAAAAACTTTGGAGGGGGGAACAATGGGGTCGGTCATATATCTGACCCCTCCAGGAGAGACTCCTGGGCAGTTATGGGCCTATTTGACGATTTCCTTTGCATAATTTTTATGTCTATGACGTAAATTTTGTATGGGAGCCCCCTAAAGAGCTAGAGATAGAAAGTAAGTATGTTGAGAAAAAATGTTGGGGGGGGAAAAAATATTAGGGGCCGGCTGGTTAGAGTTAAGGGGTAGGTATGCTTGGTAAAAATGTTGGAGGAGAAAAAATAATGTAGAACATTTGTAAGTAAATTTTTTCTTTCTAACCCCTACCCTCTCCCCACTCCCAAAATGTTTTTTTGCAAACCCATTTTTTTTCCAACCTCACAAAATTGAGGGGTGTCAAGTATCAAAATGTTGTTACTAAGGATCTCCATACATCCTCAAAACACCTCTATTTTACAGTATAATTAATAAATGAACACAAACTAGTAAGGGTGTTATCTTTGGGCAGGCCAAACATTAAATACCCTACACTGCAGTATTTTGAATATTTTTACTTACTGTTCTCAGTGTCTGAGGAAATTTGGTTGCATTATCTCAAAAAATGATTTCAGTATAGCATTTTGGATCTTTTACTTATATGGGAGCTGCCACGCCCTCTTGTCTGAGTTCGCCTAGCTTATGACCAGAGCTTGCAGTTAAGGTTTTTAGTGTCTGAGGGAAATGTTGTTGGATTATCTTGAAAACATTTTGAAACTTTTGCTTATATGGGAGGTGCCACGCCCTCTTGTCCGAGTTTATTTGGTTTTTTCTTAGAGCTTGCATTTACTGTTCTTAGTGTTTGAGTGAAATTTGGTTCAATTATCTCAAAAACCTCTTGTAGTATAACATTTTGAAACTCTTTCTTATATGGGAGGTGAGTTCGCCTATTTTATGATCAGAGCTTGCAGTTACTGTTTTTAGTTTCTGAGTGAAATTTTGTTAGATTATCTTGAAAAACGCTTTCAGTATAGCATTTTGAAACTTTTGCTTATATCGGTGGTGCTACGCCATTTTGTCTGAGTTCGCCTGGTTTTTGCTTAGAGCTTGAGCTTGCAGTACCTCGTATTTATGTGTATTTTGTTTGTATTGTCGCGAAAAATACTCATAAGTTACATTTTGAATATATTTTTTGTATGGGCGTAGGCGTGTCCGTTGACCGATTTCGCTCAACTGTGCTAAATTTCATTGAATTATCTTGTTTATATTACCACGCACAGACACCCAGCCAACCAGCTATATCGACTCAAGAGGTTACGCTGATCAAGAATGTATATTAGACCGGTGCGTTTTGGACGAAAGTTTAAAATTTGTCGCGCAACCGGCAGAATTGTAAAGTTTAACTATCGACATGAGGATTGCCGCCACCCTAGCTCTGAGAGATGACGGGAAGGGGTGTCGATATATTTTTGAAGGTTGAAAAACGTGGTTTAAAAATGCATGCTCATAGGTCCGAAGGGAATCAATTCTCAACTTCGTAGTAGGTCGAAAACTGAAATCCAAGACATGGATTCTTATGTATTTTTTCCCGTAGAATCGAATGGCATCATTAGTTTTCTGATCAGACGTTCATTTTTGGCGTTAAGTAAACTTTTCAGCTCAAAAAAGTCGAAATTTTTCCAAATCCTCTGTTTGAGCACTCCACAATTGAACAGAAAAAATCTTAGAAAAATTTGAATAACACATTTTGTTAGGATTTTTTCTGACGAATCCAGTGGTACCATTTTTTTTTTTTGCGCTACGACATTATTTTTATTCATGAAAAACGAATTTTTGATTTTTATTATGAAAAAATATCACGAAATCGGGCGTAAATATTTAGTCAACGACGGTTCCCAACGTCCGGACGGTTTTTTTTTCGGTGCCACCTAGTAAAATTTTTTTAGAATATTTTTGGAAATTTTTTTAACCCATTATAAACAAGTTTTTGAAAAAGGGGTCAAAAGGACCCTTAAAAACGGGATATAATGGGTTAAAATGTTCGCATAACTTAATGTAGAATCAAGCATGGAACAATATTTTAGAACATCTTAACCCATTATAAACAAGTTTTTGGAAAAAAGGGTCGAAAAGACCCTTAAAGCGCGATATAATGGGTTAAGATGTTCACATAACTTAATGTAGAATCAAGCATGGAACAATATTTTAGAACATCTTAACCCATTATATCGCATTTTTAAGGGTCTTTTCGACCCCTTTTCCAAAAACTTGTTTATAATGGGTTAAGATGTTCTAAAATATTGTTCCATGCTTTATTCTACATTAAGTTATTTGAACATCTTAACCCATTATATCCCGTTTTTAAGAGTCTTTTTGACCCCTTTTTCAAAAACTTGTTTATAATGGGTTAAAAAAATTTCCAAAAATATTCTAAAAAAATTTTACTAGGGGGCACCGAAAAAAAAAACCGTCCCGACGTTGGGAACCGTCGTTGACTAAATATTTACGCCCGATTTCGTGATATTTTTTCATAATAAAAATCAAAAATTCGTTTTTCATGAATAAAAATAATGTCGTAGCGCAAAAAAAAATGGTACCACTGGATTCGTCAGAAAAAATCCTAACAAAATGTGTAATTCAAATTTTTCTAAGATTTTTTCTGTTCAATTGTGGAGTGCTCAAAATTTCGACTTTTTTGAGCTGAAAAGTTCACTTAACGCCAAAAATGAACGTCTGATCAGAAAACTAATGATGCCATTCGATTCTACGGGAAAAAATACATAAGAATCCATGTCTTGGATTTCAGTTTTCGACCTACTACGAAGTTGAGAATTGATTCACTTCGGACCTATGAGCATGCATTTTTAAACCACGTTTTTCAACCTTCAAAAATATATCGACACCCCTTCCCGTCATATCTCAGAGCTAGGGTGGCGGCAATCTTCTTGTCGATAGTTAAACTTTACAATTCTGCCGATTGCGCGACAAATTTTAAACTTTCGTCCAAAACGCACCGGTCTAATGTATATACTTTTCCATACCTGCTACGCCTCCTTCTCCGCGTTACAAACGGAATGACAAAGTGAATAAATTTAACTACAGGGTTGTGTCGGGATAATGGGTATCAGTTTTGTTAATGAACCATTCCTCATTAAAAATTATTTTGAATTCGCAAAATTTCGTATTGATAATTAGCTCTAATTTCAATTGATATGTGTGTTTTGTTTTTTCCCAAGAGGAAAATAAGTGCTTCTAAAGCCCTTCTGAAGTGCTTCTTTTTCATCAATAAGAACTGTTCCTTCTTTTTAACATTGCATGTCCTTGGATGTAAGCGCTCCTAAGCTATCCGCAGCCTTACGTGAAAAGGCCTTTTGAAGCGCTTACTTGTAATGCGGCGGTAAGCGTTTTCAATAACTGGCAGCACCTGGATTTGAATCGCGGACCGTCCATGTGATAGATAGAAACATATTATTTTTATTTACATTTACAAACTCGTTAGACCGCTACACCATTGCCGGATACGATGATGAGGTATTAAATTAGGTCCATAAAGTGAGCTATGCAGGTGTGATGAATTTCGATGTTTTATGGTTGAGAATTTTGAGCTATTTTCGAGCTTTTCAACAGTAATTTCGAGCTGTCTGTAAAAATTTTCCATTTTTCGGAAAAGTGCAAAAATTGTTCTGCATAGCTGAGTTAATTTTTTCAGCCAAACGAATCCGCGGGAAGAGTTAGCGATGAAATCTTTTAACGCAGGAATTTCGAGCTACTTTCGAGCTGACCTTGAATGATGTGTTTTCCTTAAATTTCCCCGGAAAATCCCAAAAAATTTTTTAAGGCTTGCTTTATGGTTTCAGCCAGACGAACCCATGAGAATATTTGGCGATCATATCATTTGACACACGAATTTGGAGCTAGTTTCGAGCTCATCAAAAACGAAAAGTGTTTTCCGGAAAACCCCAAACTTTCCCGGAAAATCCCAAAAAACCTTTTTTTATGGCGGTGCCATGACATAATCCCCACGTACATAATCCCCATTTCGTAAATGGGTGTTATGTCCGCAAATTATTGGATGTATTATCGACTGATCCGTAAGCCGAAGGCCGCCTCGAAGCCAGTGTTGGATTTTTGGGAGTTTTAAATCCACTTACCCCTACTCGTAAGTAAAATTACTGTAGCAAACTAGGTGTTGGATATATTATAGGCTGGTCCGCGAAAAACTTTCAGACATACTCCGAATAATTTGCGGACATAACATAGGGAAAAAAGATTTTTTTTAAATGTTTTGAGATTATTCGGAGAAATTTAAGGAAAACACTTCATTCAAGGTCAGCTCGAAACTAGCTCGAAATTCCTGCGTTAAAAGATTTCATCGCTTACTATTCCCGCGGATTCGTCTGGCTGAAAAAAATAAAGTTAGCCATAAAAAAAGTTTTTTGGGATTTTCCGGGAAAATTGGGAGTTTTCCGGAAAATCCTTTTGGCTCAAAATTAGCTCGAAATTCCTGTGTTAAAAGATTTCATCGCTAACTTTTCTCGCAGATTCGTCTGGCTGAAAAAATAAACTTAGCTATGCAGAACAATTTTTCCGCTTTTCCGGAACATGGAAAATTTCCCAGACAGCTCGAAATTACTGTTGAAAAGCTCGAAAATAGCTCGAAATTCGTCACACCTGCATAGCTCGCTTTATGCACCTTATTAAATTTGTATATTAAGTAAGCGTTTCAATTCAATTAAACAAAAGTAAATAAATAAGAGAAAGGAAAATAGAGAAGTGAAATAAAACTAGTAAGTAACCTTTGGCCTGGTCAAACATTAAATACCCTAAACTGCAGTATTTTGAAAATTTTCCTTATATGGGAGGTGCCACGCCCTCTTGTCCGAGTTCGCCCAGTTTATGTTCAGAGCTTGCAATTAATGTCTTTAGTATTTGAATAAAATCTGGTTGGATTATCTTATGTAGGAGGTGCCACGCGCTCTCGTCTGACTTGCCCTAGTCCGAGCTTGCAAATAATGTCCTTAGTGCTTGAGTAAAATTTGGTTGAGCTATCTCAAAAAACCCTTTCTATACAGCATTTTGAAACTTTTCTTTGTATAGGAGGTGCCACGCCCTCATGTCCGAGTTCACCTAGTTTTTTCTCAGAGCTTGCATTTATTGATCTGAGTGTTTAAGTGCAATTTGGTTGTGTTATCTCAAAAAACGTTTTTAGTATAACATTTTGAAACTTTTGTTTACATGGGAGGTGCCACGCCCTTTAGCCCGAATTCGCCTACTTTTTGTTCAGAGCTTATACTTACTATCCCTAGTATTTATGTGTATTTTGCGTCTGTTTTTGCAAATAATGCTTTTTTGATTGCATTTTGAATATATTTTTTGTATGTGCGTTAGGCGTGTCTGTTAACCAATTTCTCTCATTTTCAATACCTCCAGCTAACTTTTACGGCAAAGTCACTATACCAAATTTCATCGAATTATTTGCTTAGTTTTCCCGTAAAAATATTTCCACAGACAGCCAGACAGACAGACGGACATGGCTTTATTGACTCAGGAGGTGATGGTGATCAAGAATATATATACTCCTTATTTGCGTTGCAAACGGAAGGACAAAGTGAATAAGTGTAGGGTATAAAAAAACAGGCAACAGCATTAGCAAAGCATCTAACAGAAAACGACCATACTGCAGATTTTCACAATGTATTGATACTCGACAAGGAGAAAAGAGTAAATGTTCGGTTCACTCTGGAGAGCCATCGAATCAGACAAAAACAGAAATTAGCTGGGAACCACAAAAAAAAAAAAGATTATGACTATATTATCAAAAGACCAGATACATAATAGTTTTTCATTTATGAGTTTTATTACTTAACACATCTGTCTTGAACGAAGAAAAAAGGCGTTCCCCGATTCCGCCAAAAACTAAGTACGTACTTTGACTCTTAAGACCATGTATAATCAGAATATAACATCAACAAAATCGCACCTCATTATCCCAGCGTTTTTCTATCAGGCATGTTCTCAATTCCGACTGTGATCGGAATCGGAATGGAATCAATCTAAAAGTGGTCTGCGTTTCGAAAAACAAAATGGAAACGGAATTTTATTGCAATAAATAAAATTGCATACTGGTTTCAATCTGATTTATCGTAACGCAATCCCGATGTGGTGTTCAATATCGAAACGCAGAGCACCTTAAAATTGATTCCATTCCGATTCCGATCGAAATCTTTTATGTAGCGGCATTATCTCCATGTAAAAAAAAAAAGAAAATACCACAAACAAAAAATAAAAATAGTGATTTTCGATGTATTTTGCAATGCTGAACTCGAATCCGGTATACTTACCTAAATGTCCAAAAAATACAGTTTTTTTGCTATATTTTAGGTTATACGAGGGTTGCCTTTTATATTTCAGGATTGGGCAACACTAATGTCAATAGCTAAAATCTGACATCATAATAAAGTTTGACATTTCTTAGTATAAACGTACTCACAACGTTTTGATGTACAAGTGCTATTTGTTTCGTTTACAGTGAGATAAGAAAATCAATTTTTCCATTGATAATTTAAATTCTGGGTAAATTATGGGGTTTCCAACGAGAACAAACCTTTTTTACGGCCAGGTGTTCATGCAATATTGAATGTATGCTGGTCCCACTAATGCCTAAGGTTCTTAATCTCACGATAGTTCACATGACGATCTTGCAATATCAGTTGGCGCACAGCATCAATGGTTTCCGGAACAACAACTGATTTTGGACGACCTTCACGAAATCCGTCTTGGAGTGAACTACGACCTCGGTTGAATTCACCATACCATCGATAAACACTGGTCCTTGATGGAGCTTCATCGCCAAAAATTGAATTAAGTTCATCGATGCACTGTAGTTGAGTTAATCCACGTCGAAAGTTGTAAAAAATAATCGCACGAAAATTTTCACGATTTAATTCCATTTTTTGGGCGAGATGAATCTTTTAAGTTACTGTAAACAACACAAATAGCCCTCGTATGTCAAAATGTTCTGAGTACGTATAACCTCAAAATGTCAAACTTTACGATAGAGCTGGCAGTTGCCAGATTGCAACACTAGGGTTGCCCAATCCCGAAATATAAAAGGCAACCTACGTATAACAAGAGAAAGTAATTTCTTTACATAGAACTTGATGTAGCAGTTGAAAGCACTAGTCTTTTTCTTTAACACCTAATTTAAACTATGTCAATATCTTTTTTTGTTCTAGGAGATATCCTAAGCTAAAAAGTTAAAAAAGTGCAAAAAGCACCTTTTTTTAATACTTCAGTTTATGTATCTGGTCTTTTGAGCGACCTTCAAATGACATCTATTTTAATTTTTTTTACGACGTAAATTTTTTTCATGAATGTTGGACAAAAAAAATGCTTGTGGGACGCCCTAATGTATATGTTACTCAGTCTGATTAAGCCATACTTAACTTGCAAGAGATCAAAATTAACTTTATGATTCTACCGTATGAAAGAGAAAAATCTGACGCTAATGACACCAAAATCGTACATATATATTAAGAATTGACGAAGCATTTTGAATCACGAAGTTGAAGTCATCTTTTGCTCTGCACTGAAAGTGTTGTTTTGGCAAGGTTAATATGGTTTTGTCAGACCGCGTCACATACATATATGTACATATTTAAACGAAATTTGGATTTTCCTATTTTTATGATTTTCTCTACAAATTTCTTATATTATAGTACTAGCTGAACCATGGTTCAGACATCGAACCGAACTGAACCATGGTTCAGAGACATTAACAAATCGGTTCTTGCACCGGTACAAGTTTTTGCATAACAGTGCGAACCACTGCACAGTGGGAGATTTGATACATCTTGCTAGAATTAATTCAAATTTCAAAGTCGTCATTTGGCCAATTTTTTCCACGCATTGGATTGACTATAATTCCCTGTGAATAACGATATTAAAATTTTTATTTTGCGTTTGCTATTCTGCCAGCTGTCAAATGTGAAATTTGATTTCAAAAATTTTAATAAACAATTTTGCTGCCATTTAAGCCCCTTGTTTGACTTAAAATTTCAGACAGACTAAGCCAATTTTAATACAGTTTTTTGTTTGTTATTAAAGTTATTTATTTACTTATTTCTTATTTAACATACAACTTAAATTACAAGTTATATTATTTATATACTCTATATATATGCAGCTATAGCAACAAAGGCCTTAAGCTTTTTAACATTAACTATTTTACCAATACCAATAAGGTTTATTCATACAATACATTTATTTACATGAAATTTAAGCGTATTTAAAAAATTTTAGTTATACTTAAATGAGTTGAAATATATTACAGCATTTGAGAAAGTGGTGGAAGATTTTAAAATATGTTCGACAGATATATTGCTATTTGAGTTGCAGAATGGGCAGAGGTTGCTGATGGTTGGGTCGAATAAATATTGATGTGTTAGTTTAGTATATCCGAGTCCCAGTCTTGTGAATTTTTTCAAGTTCAGTCTATTAAGAGACATGTCCAGTTTGTCTTTAAAGTAATCATTTATGTTGTTTTGGTAACTACTTGTTTATTTGTCTGTACCATGTTGATGTTAAATTCCAAATGATTGTATGATTTTTTCCAAAATTGTTTTTTAATAGTTTGTTATATTTTGCAGGCAAATTAGGTTATCATTTCTAATTTTGTTGAACATGAACCAATTTTGATCCAACATGGCTCATTTTGTTCGTAATAAAATTTAAAACAAAACCAGCACATTAGTTTTTTGCGGCTTTTCCCCAAAACTTTTCGAATCCCCCGTGAATCCCCAAAAATCCAAATTACTCAATAAAACTGTTTTAAAATGCTTAAAAATGGAAAATTATGCTCTTCAGGAGGTTGTCTTGGTCGCTGAATCCAAATATGATGTTGGAAAATGTAAAAATTCAAAATGGCGCCCGGAAAGTTGCGTACACACCCATTTTAAGCACCAAAAATGGAAAAAAATCGTTATACTGGACAGTAGCTATGGGCTAGTTTGTATGGACATTTTTAAAAATTAACTTTTTATACCCTGCGGTGGTTTTTTATGTGAGGTTTGATGAAAAAGTAAGTGAGCCAAAATTTGGAGAGGGTGGGGTGGGTCTAACCCTTGCCGGTTTTGAGTCAAAGTTCGAATTTCGGGGGTATAATTTTGAAAAAAGCTTCTAACTGCAAACCAGTTATACTTACAGGCATAGAATGTATGACCAACCCCCATTATATTTTCTACCCCAACATTTTCACCAAACATACTTACCCCCTATCTCTACCTCTAAGGGTCGCTCTCATATAAGTCTTCATTTTCATGACATTTTTATAAAATCGATCTCCACCACCCCCAGGCTGCCCCTACATTGTTCAAAAGTATAACCTACACCCATTATTTTTTCCACCCCATCATTTTCACGAAACATATTTACCCCCTATCTCCACCCCCTAGGGGTGCTCCCATACAAAAATACTCATATTTATGTTAATTAATAAACATTTTTGCTCTCATCACCCCTACTGCCCCCATATTGCTACTTAGGAAGGTAAAATGTATGACCGACCCCTATTAGTTTTTCCAGCTCGACAATTTTACAAAACATGACAAAGGTCAAACAAACTACCTCCTGCATATGCACCATATGTTTAAAAATAGCGCTTTTTGAATTTTAAAGCAAAGACAGCACGGATCGTATACCTGATGGAGAAAATTGGGTGTCAAAATCGGATTCAGCGACCATAAGTTAAACAAAACAATTATAGAGATCTCATTAGAAATTGTTTTCTCTCAATTTGTTGCACTGAGATATCATATTCTATATACATAATTTCTGCGCGCCATTAAACATATATTCATAACATTGTCAGTAATGGTTTGCACAAAATTTTTTTTTTGTAGATAAATAAATGAATGTTAGTCCTATCATACCCTTGTTGTTTTTGTTTTCAAAGCTTATGAGAAGTTCAGTTAACTTGCAATTGCATATTTCAAAATGCATTTTTGATTAGTAAAGAAAATTAAAAAATTTTTACGCCATTAAATTTTGTGCGCGTATCATCTACGGATATACTGAGAAAAAATTTTTCAATTCTATTAAGTATTTACTGAGCAATAGCAAATGCAAGAAAACAACTCACGAAAGTTCTACTGTACGCAACACATACAAAAATTAAAATTTTGAAAAAATTTAAACGCCAAAAAGTTTCTGATCCTTAAACGTACCCAACAATGAGAAAAGAAATTTTCATTTCGAAAATTCCGTTTTAGATGGCTCAGTTGAAAAAATTTTACTCAGCTATAACCTCGAAAATAGAAATTATCGAATAATTCGTGAACGGCCCCAACGACCTCAAATTAGTTTAGAAAAAATGGTTTGCAAAATGTTATAAATATTTTTAATTTTGTGTTGTATTAACTTTTTATAGTTATTGCTTTAATAATAAACAAATCAAAAGCAGAAAAAAATGTTGGTATACTTTGCTTTTTATAGCATAGAAAACAAAATCCCACCTCGACCATATAAATTCATGAACTGTAACAAAACTTCTGGGCTAAAACCCCCAGGCTGTCCAGTATAACGATTTTTTTCCATTTTCGGTGCTTAAAATGGGTGTGTACGCAACTTTCCGGGCGCCATTTTGAATTTTTACATTTTCCATCATCATATTTGGATTCAGCGACCAAGACAACCTCCTGAAGAGCATAATTTTCCATTTTTAAGCATTTTAAAAGAGTTTTATTGAGTAATTTGGATTTTTGGGGATTCACGGGGGATTAGAAAAGTTTTGGGGAAAAGCAGCAAAAAACTAATGTGTAGGTTTTGTTTTAAATTTTATTACGAACAATATGAGCCATGTCGGATCAAAATCGGTTCATGTTCAACAAAATTAGAAATAAATACCTGTTTTTACCTAATTTGCCTGCACTAATAGTCATCTGCATTATGATTGTCGGTGATAAGCAGATTTTGCAACTTGATCAGCTAACTCATTTCCTGATATACCAGGTTATATCCAGATGACTATAATTTTAGGGGCATTCTCAATCAATTTGCTTCTTATTTTTTTTGGGTAAAACTGACAATTTTCTATGTTATTGATGGCATTAATTGCTGCTAAAGAATCTGAACATATGGCATGTTTTCCAGATATGTCTCAAGCATAGTTAATTGATTCTAAAATAGCAATTAATTTGTAAAAATTGAGGAGTGTGTTGGAAGAAGCATAGTTTTTATAACAACATTATCAGTTGTTACGGTGTATGCACAGTAGGATGGGCCGATTTGTATGGAAAGAAATTTGGCCAGTCCGGCTCAGTGATTACAACAATTTATGTGTATTATTTTTATTCTGTTTGGGAATAGCAGGCATAAAACTTAAATTTGCAGAAAATTAGTGCAGATACAACTTAAAATAACCATATCCGTTAAACTTCAAGACTAATTTCCGTGTAGAAAAAAAACGAACATGTTAATAACTGTTTTTTAGACGGCAGCATGTTAACATTTTAAATGCATTTTTTTTTTCGTCTAGAATTGTTGTTATTCAAAGTTCCTTATTTCAAGAAAATTGATTTGGTCCATTTTTATTTTTTAATGAAAAGCTATTATTTTGGCGATGGGGCATTTAAATAGCCTATAATTATTGAATACTTTCTTTAGTGCAAAATGTTTTTTTTTCGAAATCCCTCTGCTAGCTTAAACTTAACCTAGCAGAATCTTTTTTTTTTTTTTTTTTTAATGGAAAGCTTTTTATTTGTTGATTGGGCATTTAAATAGCCTATAATTAGCCTATAATTATTGACTACTTACTTTAGTTCAATATACCCGTATGTGTTTTATCGAAATAGCTCTGCTAGCTTAAACTTAAGCTTATGTTTAAGCTAGCAGAGCTAACTTTTTTTTTAAAAAAATGAAGAGCCTAAAATTCGGCGTTCGGGCCAAAAATTAGCCTATAATTATGGCATTTTTTTTTTTCAGTTCTAAAATTCGGCGTTTGGTTCCAAATTTAGCCTTTAATTAGCCTATAATTATGGCATTTTTTTTTTTTTCAGTTCTGCCATTTTCGCTCTGCTATCTTAATGCACCTTATTTTTTCTTCTTTATAAAGTTTATGTATTTTTATTTTATTTGTTCCATTGAAGCACTTGTACCCCATACTATATGTAAATTGGCCATAAAAAGATGTGCGCACGGACCCTTTTATAATAATATTGTTACAAAATTTCCTGTCTCTATGACGATAATTTAAGTCTCTTACAGTTTTCTGAGTTCGATCATTGGATTGTGTAGCAATCAAAAACTCACACTTTATTTAGTTATAAAGTGGTTTAAATTACAAACGTTTATTTTTACACGGTATAATTGTTTATTAATATTCAAAATCTAATATTACAATTAGCACTTTATTTACTTACACTTGCACTGTGTGTACAACCTTTTCGCTTTATTGATCAAAATCAAGTGTGTTCAGCTCTCATGAACAGCTCCTTTTGTACCCATATGAACGTTCTAGAATTACATTAGCGAAACATCTGGCAACATCTCGAACTGTCAAGTACTTTCGTGACATCACTGTTTTTGTTGACATCTCGAACTGTCAAGTACTTTCGTGGAGTTTCTATTTATTTGTGCTTTTCGTCACAATATTTATATTTGCTCACACGTTTCCACAAAATATTTGTTTTTATTTCCATAAAACTATATTTTAATGCAAAACTTGGATCTGCTGAAGTTTTGGTACTTTTGGGAACTTTTAGTACATCTTTTGCTATTTGGTACAAAATACAAAAAGCACATTTGTCATCCCTGGTGCGATGTCAGTGAAACGAAAGCAAAGCAAAATCTAGTAAGGGTGTTACCTTTGGCCTGGCCAAATATTAAATACCCTACACAGCAGTATTTTGAAAATGTTGCTTATATGACAGGTGCCACGCCCTCTTGTACGTATTCATCCAGTTTTTTCTCAGAGTTTGAATTTATAGTTCTTAGTATTTGAGTGAAATTTGGTTGGATTATCTCAAAAAATGTTTTCAGTATAGCGTTTTGAACCTTTTGCTTATATGGGAGGTGCCACGCCCTCTTGTCTGATTTTATCCAGTTTTTGCTTAAAGTTTGCATTTATAATTCTTAGTGTCTGAGTCAAATTTAGCTCGATTGTCTCAAAAAACGCTTTCAGTATAGCGTTTTGAAGCTTTTGCTTATATGAGAGGTTCCACGCCCTCTTGTCCGAATTCGCTCAGTTTTTGCTCAGAGCTTGCGGTTACAATTCGTAGTGTTTATGTGTATTTTGGTTCCGTTATCGTGGAAAATACTCCAAAAGTTGCATTTTGAATATATTTTTTGTATGGGCGGTAGGTGTGTCCGTTGACCGATTTTGGTCATTTTCAATCCCCCGAGCTAACTTTGACGACGGAGACTGTGCACTAAATTTTATTGAATTATCATGCTTAGTTTTCCCAAAAAATGTATTTCCACACACAGACAGACGGACATGGCTATATCGACCCAGGAGGTGGCGCTGATCAAGAATATATATACTGTTCTATATCTGCCACGCCTCCTTCTCTGCGTTACAAACGGAAGGACAAAGTAAATATACCCTGGGTGTAGGGTATACAAAAAAACCGTGTCAGTGCTTTGGTTTTTCGCCTTTCTCCGGCTTATGTGACCGTGTATTTTGTTGTTGTGAACATTGAAAAATTTGTATTTATTTTTACCTGGCTTAAATGCACAATATTAAAAATGTTAACTTTGTGCTCATCTGCACTCAAGAACATTTCTAATGGTGTATAATTCAAAGTTGAAGTGCATTTCTAATATAATAAAAAAAAAATGGATAACTTTTTCCCTTTCGTATTAATATATAGATTATAAAGTTATTGGTTTGTGCTCTGCTAACGTGTTATAAGAAAAAAGTTTTTTTTTTAACATTATTTATTGGATCTTTTAAGAGCAAACTTTAAATTAACAATAACATTGCCTTATAAAATCCAAGTTTTGGAAAATACCAAGAATGAAAATAATGTGACGTCCATTAAGTTAGCAGAGCGAAAATGGCTGAGCTGGAAAAAAAATATGCCATAATAATAAGCTCTGGGCTCTAACGCCGAATTTTATGCTCTTCATGTTTAAAAACAAAAGTTAGCTCTGCTAGCTTAAGCTTAAAAGTAGGGGTAAGTGGGCGGCCTGCGGCCACAGCTCAGGATTTAAAATTCCCTAAAATCCAACACCGGCTCAGTCTATAATATATCCAACAAATAGTTTGCTAGCCAAATTGCGCGGGCAATTTTTAATAAAAGTTTTTAATTTTTTTTAAATAATAAGTAGCTACTGCGCTTGTACATGACTGACCCGCGGCCGAAGTCCGCCGCGAAGCCGGTGTTTGATTTTTGGGAGTTTTAAATCCTGAGCTGCAGCCGCAGGCCGCCCACTTACCCCTACTTTTAAGCTTAAGCTAGCAGAGCTAACTTTTGTTTTTAAACATGAAGAGCATAAAATTCGGCGTTAGAGCCCACAATTAGCCTTTAATTAGCTTATTATTATGGCATATTTTTTTTCCAGCTCAGCCATTTTCGCTCTGCTAACTTAATGGACGTCACATTATTTTCATTCTTGGTATTTTCCAAAACTTGGATTTTATAAGGCAGTGTTATTGTTAATTTAAAGTTTGCTCTTAAAAGATCCAATAAATAATGTTAAAAAAAAACTTTTTTCTTATAACACGTTAGCAGAGCACAAACCCCTACTTTTATGTAAAATTATTGTTGTTGTAGTGGTAGTAAATTTGTTGTTGTAAAGTTGTTGCTGTTGTTGTAGTTGTTGTTGTTATTGTTGTTGTCGTAGCAACTCCAACTCCAGGGCTGTAAATTGAAAAACAAAATTTATCCTTTCGACTACTAGTAATTTGGGGATGTGGAAAATAGAAAACTGGTCAAACCTAGTCTGGGAGGCCCAGAAATTGGGCTCCCTCTTCTAGGCGGGACCATAGGTCAATCGTAGAGAGGTTAGTGGGACGGGACGGAGAGTTGAAAAGGTGGGAACTGTCGTGCGGACTTCCACTACATGATGGGCACCGATCCGCGGTGCCCTCAATAATCCGGGCTCTGTGGCTCATCAAGATGAGCGAATAACCAGAGCGAAGTTGAGCCAGTATGCACCTTGCCTCCCTCGATAGTGATTTTTCACTGGGGTTAATTTGTGGAGGGCGGCTACTGAGCACTTTATTAAGTGCCAGTGATTCAATAGCCGTACTAGCAAGATGCATATCGTCGCTCACTTGTATAACGGCCCTAATTGACATTTTTTTTTAAATCCAGTTTATTACATATTCTTGAAGACCAAATACACCTTCACCCAAAAAATTGGAACGGTAACACAAAAAATACCAACTTTATTAGGTGATATTAACCCTTTAACGACCAGCTCAAAACGCGCGGAAGGATTTCAAAATAGAGTTGATATTCGTGATCAGCGTCCCAAAATTAGTCAAAATTGATATAGCGGGTTCGAGAAAAACTTCCCCCCAAGCAACGGGGGGCTGGCAAACATATTTGCCTTTGGGCGATAACGAAACATTTTGAAATTTTTTTTTTTACCATTATGCTTTTTTTAAATTTTTTATTTTTTAATTGGATTGAAACTCGGAAAATAGTGTATTGTTTTTTTATTATTATTAAGTATATAAATATCAAAAAAGATTATTTTTGGTTGTGGTACTCCGCAAAGCAGTCACGGGATGATGTGAAACAAAGAAATACTTTGCATTGAATGCAAAATACATTAGTACGATTATAAATTTTATTGCTGGTGCAGTGGGAGCAACGCTTCCAGCTATCACGTTTCTCCATATTGTGATTATTTTTGGGTTTGACAAACTTTTGGTTTCGTGACATGAATGTTTCGGGTACCTGATACGTCCGAGAAGTAAAATCATTGATTAAGTCGTTAGCCAGTTGTGCACGAAATTGTACTGAAGTGACTGCTCCAGGGCTGATACTAGCTGCATTGAGCTGGAAATACACAATGAACGCATTGTGAACGCAGATTTCAAATAAATCGAAAAACAGACGTATATAGAAACGCCATTTGGATTTGCGATCATATTCATAATATACCATTTTTTGATCCATGAGATCAACTCCGCCCATTCCCTTGTTGTACTTTTGAATTATTACTGGGCAATTCACATTAATTTTTTCTGCTTGTCCAGCTTGTCTCCGCTTCACAGTGAAAGTGGTGCCTGGATCCAGAAAATTAGTGGCAGCAAAAACAGCACGATTATCCATCCATTTCACTACAGAAATTCCGTTGGATGTGAAATGGGCTACGTCGCCACGATTCATAGTTTTATCAGCCGGAAAATTTTTTGGCATGTGTTTTCGGTTACTACGTATCGTTCCGCAAGCCATAATGTTGTTTTCTTTTAAAATGTGTAGCAATTTGATACTAGTAAAAAAGTTATCGAAATATACTTCGATACCTTTTTCTGCTAATGGTCTGGCTATCTGCAAAACGACAGATTCACCAAGACCGTGCTCAACTACGGCTTTTTTGCCAGTATAGATGTCAACATTGTACAAATAGCCGGTATCCGATTCGCATAAGCACCACAGTTTGAATTCCCACGAGATGGGTTTATCTTTCATGTATTGCCTCATTGCGTTCTTTCCTTTGAACTTCACCATGTGTTCATCCACCGAAAGACTCTTTCCATAAGTGTAAGCTTGCGGCATAACTTTATTTATGTGATCCAAGATTGGTCGAATTTTGTACGCTCGATCATAATCAGGATTACCTAATTCAAGAGCGGCGTTGTTATTAAAAAAATGAAGATTTGCCAGGATTTCTTCAAATCTTTTTCTTGTCATAATGTTCGAAATTTGTGGCTGGTAAAATGTTGGATCTGTCGACCAATAAAGGCGAATGCTTGGTAGTCTAACGAGACTCATTCGTATTATAACGCCCATAAAAGCCTTTAACTCGGTCACGCTGATTATAAAATTACGGCCTTTTTGCTGAGCATATAGCTGGGATTGCTCCGAAATCATGACACACAACTCTGAAAATTAATTTAAAATTTTTGATTATGTAATAAAATTTTGATATATTATTTAAATTTAAAAATTAAGGCGAAAAAAAAATTATTTTTCCCTATTATAAATATATTAACCTTCAAATTTGCAAACACCATCAAACACTTCATAAGCCGTTGGAAAATCTTCATCTTCATCTTGAGGTAGTAGCACTTTCGAATGCTCGTATTCACATTCTGATTGAACGCCTATAAATGTTGTCTGGGTATAGTTATTCGAAGGCCGAAATCGAAAAATAGGCTCATCTGGAATATGTAAATCAGGTATTCCTTCGACCAACGGATTCGATGGAGGAATAATATTGGTTGAGCTGGCAGCAAACAGAGTAGAGATAGTTGGTTCAACTGCAGCAGCAGATGAAGTTGAAGGAATCGGTTCAACTAAAACAGGAGTTGCGCCAGCAATAGGTATAGCCAATGTCCGTTCTTTCCTTTCTCGCTTTGTTGGAGGATTTTCCACAATGTTTTTCTTACCACTTTCGATCAGAACTTCAAGGAAATTTTCAGAATCAGCGCACTCAGTCATATCCTTTTCCAAAAATGCAGCGTCTTCATCATCTAATGGCGTGATAGTTTCTTCATCATCGCTTTCGTCACATAAAAGGAGTTGTTCGATTTCATTCGGACGAACGAAAAACAAACGGTCACGAGCACTGCTAAAAGGATTATTCATCGCAAAAAATTTACACAAAAATATCAAAACTCACAAAAAACGCGCGCGTCGATTTACAGTCAGCTGTTAATTTGAGAACTAACGGTAAAAAAGACGTGTTTCAATACAAGAAACCTTTTTGACATTTCTACTATCTAGGCGCAGGAGGGGGTCGGAGAGGAAGGCCATAAGAGAGTCTAGTTATTCTAACCTTGAACCCCCATGTCTACTAGATATGAAAATGTAATTTAAAATGATTCCAACCATTAAATTGATCAAAATAGTTACCTACTATTTTATCCTATTTGTATCATAAAAAGTTCCCTTATCGCCCAAAGGCAAATATGCTTGCCAGTCATTCCCGGTTGCCGGGTCGGCTTATTTGAAATTGCTGAAAACTTTAACCAAAGTCGTTTGAAAGGGATGACGCTTGTCCACAAAAATGTGAATTGCCAGACCGGTTGGCCCCCCCTGCACTTCCCCCCGGCCATTAGTATAAAACTGACATTTTGGCCAGCTTACGGTATAATTATCAACCCTTCAGAGATGAGATAGACCCTATGTCACCACACAACTTTTGTAGCCACAAGTCTCCTCTACATTTTACCTATATACAGCAACACGCTATCTATCACCTGGAAATTAAAAAAGAATTTAAACCTCTGGGCAAACATACTTGCCTTTAGTCGTTAAAGGGTTAAAATGCCCTATATGCATTCAACATTTTTTTATATGTTAAAAGGCCCTAAATGCTAGTACAGCAAGTAGCTAGTACAGTAAAAATATACAATGATCTAGAAAAAATTGCGCACCGCAATTTTATTTTGCTGAATGTTTTTAGGACCACTGTAGAGGCTTAAAGCCAAAAAGGTGACCTCCTCACCCTTGCGCATTAGCCGGTATCTTGAAATACTTTTGATTCGATATATCTCGTTTTCTATTGGTCGCACAGAAAAAATATTGAACAAAAATTACGGGCAATAAAATTCTACTCATTTTTGATCTGGGGCACGGTATCCATAAGGTGATACTTCGAGCTGTAGAGGCCGCCAAAGTTACAAAAAATCAGTTTCTTCCATTTGCACCCACTGGGTGTTAATTTTCTAAAAAGTTGTGATAACATAATTTGTAGCGCTTGCAAAAACAAGCAAAATAAATTTTAAATGAAGTGATTATCTCAATTGGTTCTCGAGTAATTAAGTACTATGTTGTTGTTGCTATATTTCCCTTGCGACGGGAAATACAGCTGAGCTGTTTACCTAGAGATGAAACAAAAGAAACGACAGTGTTGAATTTGGTTAAGGTTACTTACCGCTGGTTCTGCTGCTGCTTCCACTTCTCGTTGCAACTGCTTATACTTGAAATGGTTTTGTTTGTCACGGTGCCCCCAAACTCCGGCTTGTTTCAAGTCCGATCACTAACTAACTTCTTTATTCTAAAATCACTTACCAGCTAGAGGTTTACAGATGCCACTAGCTACATACATGTATGGTTATAACTTAGATTATCTGTTTTCATACTATTTCGCAGTATTGCGAAATATATCTTACTTGACTTTATTGACGTGCCCAATAAAGTCACATATCTATGATATAGGGGTCAGATTGCTTCCGCGTTGAACACGCTGTTCTTTATTTCTTTTGATTACCGTTCTTTACTAGCAGCCCCTAGAGGTATGCTAGCCTAAATAACTCTGGCAGTACTAAAACTATCGCGAGTATAGCCTTAGTACTGAGTTGAGTGTGAATAACATCAAATCCCTAACGGCAGGCAATGAATATTTGTTCGCAGCGTGTGATCAACACACAACATCCCTCCCCCCTTATGGAAGAAAAAGTTGTTGTTAGAAAGTAACAACGACTTTTTCCTTCTAAAAGTAGTTTTAACCTTTTTTTTTTTTTACTTCCTAATTACCACTCTAGCTTAGTCGGCTACCTTCAACTGTATCTAGCTCCTATGGATCATGGCTCGCTTCTGCTTACCGCTGCTGCCGCTTGGTTCTCGCCTCGTGGGTCTGCTTTCGGTGCTTCGAGCTTCTGAGTTTCTTTCGTGTGACATACCATGTTCTTGTTGCATGCGGTCTGTAGGTTTAGCTGCTTTGCCCTTTGATTGATTTTGCCTGGTGGTGGCCAAAATCGAAACTTCTTCTTTGGGCTACGTCTGTTCTTGCGGTTAGACTTCCTTGTGGCTAGAAGTCAGCTCCGCTGTTGTGTGCTGGAACGTTTATTTTTAACGCCTGGACTTTGTTTTGACTAAAAGTCGACGCTTCTGCTTACGACTGGAAAGTTTATTTTTAGCGCATGGACTTTATTTTGGTTTAAAGTCGACGCTTCTGTTTACGAACCGGAACATTGATCTTTTAGTGCGTTTGGACTTGCAATTAACGACAAGTCAACACATCTGGACTGGAACATGAATTCGTCTTGATTTTGGTAGCATGACAGCGCATCTGCTCTCGAACTTGATTCTGGTTGAGCTGTCGCTTGAGCTTAACGCGATCAGACTTGCAATTGGTGCCAAGTCAATGCTTCAGCGTCGAACTGGACCATCTACATTTTCTGCTCCTGATTGTGATGCCGGTCATTTTGGATGTCTGACGCGGCAACGTGACAGGATAACACAGGAGTGGCGTTACCCGGCCCCTCCCTTCCAACAAGATTGGATGTAATCTATGGATGACAGACAACTGACGAGATAAAGTGTGGTTGTCTGTCCGAACGTTGAAGCATGCAACCATGGATCGTCGTCACTCTAGGCTTTCTGGATTTAACATCATTGGGCTGTCCCTCTTTAGATTATTTTCTTTAATCTATACTGCTACTGTTGTAACGCCGTACCATGATCCCTTGCAGATTCTACTTACTTTGTTAATGATTTTATTGTAGATTTATCTATTCTTTCCTAGCTAGTTCTATCCTTTCTATATCAAATTTTTTTTTTTTTTTTTTTTAAACCCTTGAAAACTGGTAATTATATCTTTACCTATATACATGGTATTGAACTTAATTCATTATCTATTCTTATCTTTAATTATTAAAAATTTCTTTCTTTCTTCGTTCATCATATTTCAACTAAATACAAATACTTTTTAATTTAAACAATTCTGGCATAATACATAAAGTATTTAAAAATTTCTACCATATATATAAATTTTGGTCCTAAATTGAACCTTTGTTCCTTTGATATAATCATTTCAAATCAACGTTACTTAAAAATTTAAATTTTTACGTTTGTAGACTACTCTCGCTACAATTCCTTAACAAATTATCCAAAAATATTTTCATAACATTTTACTTATTAATTGTTATTTACTATTTCAAAATTTTTAAAATTCTTATTTACTTTACATTTTCAGATTAAGATTTTTAAATTTTCTTACCCATACTACTTTACTGTATTTGGGATTTATTCCCCCGTTTAGGTAGATCATTGTTGCATTTATTTTATTTTATATTTCTTTACGTTATTAATTAGAGTTATTTTTCTTTTAATTTAAAATATTTATTTAATCTACTTTTAATCAATCAATATCCAATATATAACAGTTTTCAACTCTATTAAATTATATTTTATTTGGGATTTATTACCCTATATCTTATTATTATGCCTTAGTTTTTTACTTATGAAAAACCTAATGTAAGCTTTTGCAATTTATATTTATATGCACTTAGCACTGTTCATGCATATAAATATGATTCATATGACGGCATTGCATTCCGTATATTCTTTCCATATAAAAAAAATCTCCAATTGATTATTAAGTCTTTTTTTAAAATGAGATAACATTCAGATCTCATTTTGACTTGTTCATTAAGGTGATTCACCTTCTTAAATTTTTTAAATCGATTTAAGATCGCTGATATATGTGTATGCACATACATTAGGCATGCGCTTATTTTACGATTTTCTGATTTTCGTTCATGCCGCCCCCTGAAATCCTTCTAATGGTCGTAAAAACAAATACTATGAAGTTTCACGGCGATCGGATAACGATAACCCGGCCCGCAAGAGAGGTCAAGGTCAAGTTGAGGTATCAGGCAAAAAATAATGAAAATTTTTTTTAAACTTAATTAAATTAGTCAAAGCATAACTTTATCTTATAGCAAATTGAAATACCTTTCCAACAAGCTATAATTGTTTAAAATCGGGTAATAAATACGAATTCTATGAATTTTTCTTTTATCGATATTAGCAAAATTGCCGCAAAATGCTATTCTACTACATATGGTATTTTGCGGCAATTTTGCTAATGTCGATAAAAGAAAAATTCATAGAATTCGTATTTTTTACCCGATTTTAAACAATTATAGCTTGTTGGAAAGGTATTTCAATTTGCTATAAGATAAAGTTATGCTTTGACTAATTTAATTAAGTTTAAAAAAAAATTTAATTATTTTTTGCCTGAAACCTCAACTTGACCTTGACCTATCTTGCGGGCCGGGTTATCGTTATCCGATCGCCGTGAAACTTCATAGTATTTGTTTTTATGACCATTAAAAGGATTTCAGGGGGCGGCATGAACGAAAATCAGAAAATCGTAAAATAAGCGCATGCCTAACATACATGCATCCAAATATATTTCGTTCAGCAATTAACTATGGCCTTGCAATTCACGCGACGTGAAATGCCCAAGCTGAAAAATTGTGTTATGACAACAGTGTATCGTTTTTCATAACAAAATTTTTGTTTACTTTAATACGTATTTTGTTTTGACTTTAACAAAAACAAAATCTTTATTTTTTGAATTTTGTACTACTTTTCTTTTAACTTTATGTATATTCTACATGTTCTCAATCTAATAGTTTCTTATATTGTAATTCTAATGTCTTTGACATTTTTCCTCTATTTCCGTACTATTCCATAGTTTATTTATCTAACTTTTATATCTTATCAATTTAGTTCGCCTTAACATTTGTCGTTATCAAAAAAAAAAATCATTCCGAATTTCTTTAAATTTTATAATTCCCTATTTTTACATACGTTTTTGCAACTAGCTCGCTGCTGTTGCTTACGTTATTTTGCCTTTTGTTATATTCTTCTGAATAATTACATTTGTTATTAATGTATTTTATTTTTTCCATTTTTCATTTTGCCCACTTATGTTTTTCATACAAAACCAAAATTCCTCTACCATTGCGTCGTTCCCCTATGTTTACCTTGTTGGTACAACGACAATGCAATCCAATACTTAAATGCAACTTATGCATTAAACGCTACTTCGTTTATTTTTGTTTAATATTAGCTTTTTCTCCGTTTCTTTCCGATTTTGTGCACGTAAATTCATACACAACTCATATTACGAAATTAATTTTTAAACAATTAAAATAACTTGCAATATTCATGTCAATTACCCCGATGGCACTTGGGCCTCCCATTACCACTTTAAGAATTGTTTGGATCCGTCAATTCAATTTTTCTGATAAACTTTTTTGCTACTATATATTTGATTCTTTCATCATTTACTTATCTTATTCAGAGTTAGGTGTACTGCGTTGATTAGTATTGATTAGTTATTCTGTTAAGAATAGGCAACAAGGGTTAGTGGTTAGTACGTTAGTTGTTAGTACATTAGATATTAGTAACTCATTTATTTACAATACGCAGTACCCTAATGCCCTGTGATATAATTAATAAATGATCAACTAATCGAAAAATTCGTTATTACCAGAATATCTTGTTCAGTGACTTTCAAAATTTCTTTTGACATTTAAATGAAACACTACATGCTTGCATGTGTGTGATTGCAGGCTTAACAAATTTAGTAGATTGTTAGAGGCACTACAGACTCTTTGAATTTGGATCACCTGCTACTATTTCTGGTGGTCTCCCCAACGAACACATGTACATATTTCCTATATTTAAACCCACTTGCGAATCCGACAGTTCAGACTCCTCGTTCGTCTGCTGATCGTTGCAACTTCTGATATAATTTTTTATATCCTTTTGCATTCCTTGCCATCTATACTGCTTCCTTACTCGCAGCAGCATTTTCATCGTCCCTTGGTTGTGTCCAAATGGAATCGAATGAAACTCTTTCAAAATCCCATTTATTTTCTTTGGATCACTCACAAAAACTGTGGAATCCCTCTTTTCTACAATTCCTTCTTGTTCATTCAAGTTTTCATTATCATAAGTTTTATTCTCTGGCTTTAATGTGAACGTAATTATTTTCTTTTAATTTTCATCAAAAAATGTCAAATCCTTGCGGACACCATCTATGATTGTGCGATTCCATAAATTGTCCCTACCCAATACTCCATCAGCAGGCACTCCATGATCTAGTGGTACCACATTCAGTGATAAACTTAGCTCTGGCTGCTGTTCCTGGCGAATAGTAAAAATACCCAATGCTGTAACCCTTTTGCCCAACATTCCTTTCAATTCCTTTTTCATATTCGTGTCCATCATCATTGACTGTGACATCGAATTCTGTTTAACAAAACTTGCACCAGCTCCCGAATCCACAAGCAAAATGAGTTTTCCATTTTTGGCCTCCTTACAAGGTACCTCAATGAACACATCATTCTGTGTTTCGCGAAGCTTGATTACACAAATTTCACTGGTGAAATCCACACCATGAACCGTAGTTAGCTCGTCAACCGTATTTTGTACTGATTGATCCCTTGCTACTACTAAATTTTTCCTTTTATTCATACCGCTTTTTATAGTGACCACACCTACCCCACTTTCAGGTTGGTTTCTCGATCCTATCACGGTTTCTTCTCTAATTTTCAATTTAGGATTAACAACTGCAGCTTGAATATTTTCCATTCCATTGACACCGCATTCTATCAAACCTGAGCACGTATCCACAACAAACTTTTGTATCAGATATACTGTACCCAATTTTTCGGAATTTATCTTCTTGTATTTTACATTTCCATTTTTAACATCTTTAGCAAACTTTGAAGGTATTTCCTTGCGAGGGAAACCACCTTCCTTCGGTCTTGAGCACGTGTCCACAACAGTCACCTGCGTTTGATTTACTGTACTCAAATCCGTTACAACTGATATGGAGCGCGTATCCACAACAGATTCCTATCCTTCTTTGCCAAAAACCTATTCCCAGTGAGTGCTTCAACTACATTTTCATGCGTATGATTCGCAACTCTCAACTTCTTTTTCTTAAACTTTCTACTATTTTGGGATCCCCAGGCAGGCTGTGACTGGGCCCTGCCTAGTCTCCGGAATTTTCCTGCCGTGAGTACTGGCTTTTCGTTCCCATATGACTTTCATGACGAATTTCTCGTACATTGCCTTGGAAACACCTGTCACTCTTTTCATGACCGTATTCTTTACATTGCTCGCAAAATGGAGTATTTTTCCGCACCAAACACTCCTCTACAGTGTGACCATATTTATCACAGAAAGAACAATTTTCTGCTTGCTTATCAGTTCTATGAGATTTCCGACTATTTTTCCATGTATCGGGAGTGGCTTTTCCTTGCCGATTTCTTCTAACTGGGTATTGATTCATAAAACGTTGAGGACTTTGCCTCATCAAATCCTCATTAAACTGAAAAATTTGAATTGCAGATTCCGAGATTTCATCCTGCTCGCCTAATATTTCCTGTGCCGCTAACGCTTCATCCAACAAGTTTTCCAATCTGCCACTCCTGCTGATCAGCGCGACCATTCTTATTTGTAGATCTAACAACCCCTTTTGAAAAGACCTAACTACGGAGCTTTACAGCTCCTTTTGCAAGCTATCATCTTCTATAGTGCCATATTTGGCCTTAAGGCTGTCCATTGCTTCTGCATACAAAGCGTCTAGTCGCCTCGCGAATGCACGGATACCTTCTCCCGGAAACTGTTTTGAAATTCCGATTTCCTCTCGAATTTTACTTAGGGACCGCCGCTTTAAATACGTATCTTTTAATAAATCGATTAATTCTTGAACTGTATCCAATTTTTGTAGATAAATTAATTCAAACGCGTCTTATCCATCCTAATAACTCAGATTCCTCTGTAGGGCCTACTACCCTACGTACATATTCACAGGCTGCTATGAACCTGTGCAGATCTGTTTTTGAGGCTGGAAAATCTATTCCTGAAAACTCTGGCATCATTTCCCGTACCAATGCTGGGATGTCTATAAACCTTCCCTTCGATATTTGTCCCTCATGATAATTATTTGCAACCGCCTGCTGCGGCTCATTCATCCTATTTTCCATATCAATCGTTCTTTTAGTGAACCTTTAAACTCAAAAATGCTAGTAGTAAATTGCTTCGTCGCTTTGACTGCAATAACCACATAAAATAGCAACAATAAAGTGAATTTACCCTTAATTAATTATAATTAATTGTATCTACTAAGAATACTTTTGAAAAAGCAAAAGTCAACGTTAGCAGTTTACTGTTTCGTCACCTCGACTACAATAACCGCATCATACAATCCAATCAGTCAATTACAACAAAGTGAAGTGAATCACGGCCTTGATCTGCCGTTCTTAATATTTCAAAAATTCACCCAAAGAAAAAGTATGCCTTTAACAACATTAACAAAACATTACAAATTTTATCAAATTACAGTTTTTCCCACTGCAAACAAAAACTTTAACCAACACAATTGGCAGTCATTTCAATTACAATAACAAAATAACGCATCGGTTTTGCTACGATACAAAACCCAACGCAAACAAAAAATGTGACAAATAAAAAAAAACTGTCAGCAAATGCACACTTCAAATGACTTAATTTTGTCTTTTTATTTTATTTTTTTTTTATTTTTTGAAATCAAAAAAAAATTGTGCTAATACCAAAAACAAAAATTAAAAATTGCACCTACAACTGCAAAAACAGTTCATATGAACCACCTCGCAAAGTTTTATTCACCTACAGTGTGTCACAGAAGTATTTTGCATACAAAAAATATTCAAAAATTTGAATTAATACTCAATTTTTAGCCGTTTCATTCTTAGAAAAGTAATATTTTTTTTATAAACTTCGAGTCAATGGAACATTAACTTTGATACCATTTCATAAAAAAATTAAAATAATGCGTTCTAATCACTAAAAAAGCATAGAAATGATTTATTCATCTTTTTTATAAGGTCACAAAAGTATTTTGCTTTTTAGTAAAATTTTACTTTGAGATTATTTATAAAGTAAAAGAAGCTTTTTTAATAATAACCATTGTAGCCATTATTTGAGGAGACATCATCTAAACATCTTTGCGAGGATTCTATCCCTTTACGATATTTTCGGTCGGTGTTTTTTCCCATTTTTCTTGCAGTACTTGTTTGAGCACATTTTTTTGATAAAATATGGTATTTTTTGACCTTTCCACTAGATAAGACCAAAAAAATTCTATTGGATTCGAAAAAGAATATCGCGGTGGTGTTTTAATCTCTTTGGTGTTGTACAGAAGTGTCCCAGGATGTGTATTTAGGGTCATTGTCTTTTGAAAATAAGAAGTCATCTTGTCGTAAGCCCATTTTTTAAGTACTGGGTGGAAATTGTTTTTGTAAAATGGAACTGATATTCATGTCTATCCATATTGCCATCGATAAGTTTAAGTTTCCCCATTCCATAAGTCGAGAACAGCCCACGACACAACATCATGTAAAATTGTTGCTTTTAAGTTATAAAAGTTTAGAGTTTTATTTGCCTAATGCCAGCCCATATGGCGTCTATCGGATCCGAAAATATTATTTTTGCTTCTATTGGATCCAATAATATAATATTTGCTTTCCATCGGATCGATAGACGCCATCGGTCTGGCATAAGGCAAATAAAACCCTAAACTTTTATTACTTATAAGCAACAATTTTACATGATGGAGTGTCGTGGGCTGTTCTTGGCTCATGCAATGGGGAAACTTAAACTTAACGGTGGCAATATGTATAGACATGAATATCAGTTCTATTTTACAAAAACAATTTCCACCCAGTACTTAAAAAATGGGCTTACGACAAGATGACTTCTTATTTTCAAAAGACAATGACCCTAAATACACATCCTGGGACACTTCTGTACAACACCAAAGAGATTAAAACACCACCGCGATATTCTTTTTCGAATCCAATAGAATTTTTTTGGTCTTATCTAGTGGAAAGGTCAAAAAATACCATATTTTATCAAAAAAATGTGCTCAAACAAGTACTGCAAGAAAAATGGGAAAAAACACCGACCGAAAATATCGTAAAGGGATAGAATCCTCGCAAAGATGTTTAGATGAAGTCTCCTCAAATAATGGCTACAATGGTTATTATTAAAAAAGCTTCTTTTACTTTATAAATAATCTCAAAGTAAAATTTTACTAAAAAGCAAAATACTTTTGTGACCTTATAAAAAAGATGAATAAATCATTTCTATGCTTTTTTAGTGATTAGAACGCATTATTTTAATTTTTTTATGAAATGGTATCAAAGTTAATATTCCATTGACTCGAAGTTTATAAAAAAAATATTACTTTTCTAAAAATGAAACGGCTAAAAATTGAGTATTAATTCAAATTTTTGAATATTTTTTGTATGCAAAATACATCTGTGACTCACTGTATATCTTTTAATAAGTAAAACCACGACCTGCGCAACAATAAACGAAACGTTTTATTTTGCATATACCAGCTTTTAGTTGCTGGTATGAAAAGAACTGAATACGAATTTATTTCCTTCGTAAAGAAGGAAATAAATTTTTAAGAGAAATTTTCCTCAATTATTTCTGCTACTTCCCGCGTAATCCTACTGATCGAAACGGAACCATGGAATGATTTGAAAATAATTCCCAGGAACCCAAAACTGAACCAGTAGGACCTTCCGAATTTGAGCTCAAAACTTCAACGAAAGCTTTACAAACACCAGCCCCTTGCAAAGTGGCTTCAAAGTTCGTAATCCGTTCGAACAAAAGAATTGAACTACTTCGGTTGTAAAAATAACCAGGATTTCACTTTTTTTAGTCTCCTTAACAAGGTTCCTAAGCCCTTGGTACATGATTATACCAAAGGTTTCAGCCAACCCAGCACGAAAACCACTAAAAAGAGCAAACTCCAGAAATTTATCACCGATTATTTTTCAACGAAACGAAACCGATATCGTACAACTGACTTCTTACCTCGGGTGGGGGAAGCCAGTCTATCGGTAAACAAAAATTAAAATTTTAATTTATTAATTTTTCTTTTTTTAAAATTCCAATTTATGAAAAAATTTTTTATTCTTAAAACACAAATTATTAGTATTCATATCTTTTCTCCCTTTTTTTTTTAAAAAAAAACAAAAAACACACCCAGCACCGAAACGACTGTAACCTAACATAGATTTCCCTAAAATTTGTTTCCTTTCCTACTCTCATGGACAATTTCCCTCACTACGTTTTTAACCTTCTTTCAGGTTTTCTTTAAGTTATAACTATGATATTCGATCCGGCTTCTACCGAATCGACTACCATAGGATCTTTGAGGCCTATAGGCAATAATGCAAGCAAGACTGCCAGTCAACCTTCGTTTTGGATTTATATTTTAATTTTGCTCTTTTTTTTCAAACACTCACCACTTTCTGCGAACGATTCCTTCCAACGCTGAACTTTCCTCTTAATTCTGCTTCCCTCGATGCGTAGTCCTGGCTCGGACTACCGGCTGCGCCAAATGTTGTTGCTATATTTCCCTTGCGACGGGAAATACAGCTGAGCTGTTTACCTAGAGATGAAACAAAAGAAACGACAGTGTTGAATTTGGTTAAGGTTACTTACCGCTGGTTCTGCTGCTGCTTCCACTTCTCGTTGCAACTGCTTATACTTGAAATGGCTTTGTTTGTCACGGTGCCCCCAAACTCCGGCTGAATTAAACACTTAGATAAGTAAACGCTCGAGCAAATAAAAACACTAGACGTTTGTTTCAAGTCCGATCACTAACTAACTTCTTTATTTTAAAATCACTTACCAGCTAGAGGTTTACAGATGCCACTAGCTACATACATGTATGGTTACAACTTAGATTATCTGTTTTCATACTATTTCACAGTATTGCGAAATATATCTTACTTGACTTTATTGACGTGCCCAATAAAGTCACATATCTATGATATAGGGGTCAGATTGCTTCCGCGTTGAACACGCTGTTCTTTAATTCTTTTGATTACCGTTCTTTACTAGCAGCCCCTAAAGGTATGCTAGCCTAAATAACTCTGGCAGTACTAAAACTATCGCGAGTATAGCCTTAGTACTGAGTTGAGTGTGAATAACATCAAATCCCTAACGGTAGGCAATGAATATTTGAACGCAGCGTGTGATCAACACACAACAATGTGATCAATGTTCAGATAAAAAACAAACAATAATTTTTTTACTCGCATTTTATTTTAACTTGTCATAAATCGAGAACCAATTGAGATAATCATTTCATTAAGAAACTGTTTTTACAAGCGATAAAAATTTTATAATCCCAATATTTTAAAAATTAACACGCAGTTGGTCAAAATGGAAAAACTGATTTTTGGTAACCTTGGCGGCCTCTACCGGATATATCTTCTATGAAAACCGCTATAAGTTGGGAACCCCTGAATGGATTTGAAAAATATTGGTGTCATATGAAAGGTATTTTGTTGTTGTTGGTGTTGTTGATTATTCGTTGTTGTAATTAAAAAATTTCACAAAATTTCAAAAAATGTCATATCTCGAAAACTATGAATCCAATTGAAAATATGCTCAAAATATTGTTATAGGCTGTCAAAATACCTTTCATATGACACCAATATTTTACAAATCCATCCAGGTGTTCCCAACTTATAGCGGTTTTCATAGAATATATATCCGGATTTTCCGATGGCTATGTCTCCGAAACTAGGTTCGAGATACCCTTTTTTATTACATATTCTTTTTAAGGACTAAGGACTCAATGATAAAAAATTAGTTTAAAAATTTTAGCGAATTTATCACTAAACGACACATGACCTTGAAATATTTTTTCTCAGACGTTCTGTTAAAACACGGAACCCGGATTCAGGACGTCAAAGTCCCTAGGAAATACATAGTCTGGTCAAAACGCCATGACATTTTTTTTTTTTTTTTTTGTAAACCTGTGCAATTTGCCATTCATCTAATGCAATCGTTTGAATAAATTTATTTGTAAAGGTTATCGAGTGTCACTCCAAGGTTAGGTTAGGGTGGCGGCAATATTGCCACACATAGACCGCAAGGGTCCATAGTGATACCACAAACTCTCTTATTAACGTCTATTAATAAACTCTGGTCCTTTCAATATGGTGTTTGTCCAAACTGAAGAATCCTGTAAGCACAGCGAATCTTTTTATGTCACTAAGGTGAATTTTAGTGAGTTCCTTTAAGGAATTAACAAATGGCTGACCAAAGCCTTTCAGTCTAGTTCTCGCAAGCGCAGGACAAAGACATAAAAGGTGTTCAATTGTTTCCTCTTCCTCAGGCTCGTGACAGTTTCTGGACCAGTTGTTAGAGACTATGCCCAGTCTAAAGGCATGATGACCAATTAGACAATGACCAGTCACAACTCTAGTCAGCAGGCTGCACTCACTCCGCGTCAGAGATAGTAAATATTTGGAATAATTTGCTTTGTGAAAACGAGGCCAAAAATACTTTGTTATAGCGCTAGTGGGGGATTGTTACCAGCGTCTTTTCGCTACTGAAAACATTTGAGAGTTCTTCAAAGAGAAGAAATGTTGAAGCGGTGCTGGAATTTAAATGTGTTGATCTTCTAAAAGAGCTCCCGTTTTTGCTGATAGATCTGCCTTTTCATTTCCTAAAATTTCGCAATGCGACGGCACCCACTGAAAGGATACCTGGTTGTTTTCACTAAGGGAAGTTAAAGCGGTAAAACATTCAAAAACTGTCTTTGATTTAATAAAGTTTGATTTTAAAGCTTTTAAAGCAGCTTGACTATCGACGTATAGAGCAATTTCCTTCTCGCGTACACTTTCTTTAAGGTAATCGACCGCTTTTTTAATCGCGAAAATTTCCGCTTGGAAAATGCTGCACTCATCTGGCAATTTAAATGAGTATTCTTCGTGTGAGTTGGATACATAAAAACCATCTCCAACCCCATTATCTGATTTAGAGCCATCTATGTATACGTTTATTACTTCGGTTGGATCTTCACCTCGTGTGTTCCAGAATTCTCTAGACGGGAATGTGACCAAGAATTTTTTCTCCATAGAAAGCCTAGGAATCATGTAATCAGTAGTAATACTCTCAATATTACCTATGTTACTTTGTCCGTAAGGTCTTAACTTAAGGCCCCCGATTCTTTAAGCCTAAGTATAGTATTGTAAGCCACTCCCTTGGCAAAGAGATCAATAGGTAACAGAAAAGTATAGCGTTTAAGGATTCTGAAGAGGTAGACCTCAGGGCACCAATGATGCCGATGCTTAAAAGACGTTGTAATCGTTCTAGTTTCTTTTGTATATATGCTGTGTTCAGCGCGGTCCACCATACATGTATTGCATACAATAAGATGGGCCTAACTATTGCAGTGTAGATCCAGATGGTGATTTTGGGGTCAAAGCCCCAAGTGATTCCGTAGAATTTTTTACATGCAAAGAAAGCACCGTATGCCTTTTTTATACGATTTTCTATGTTAGGTTTCCAGTTTAGTTTGCGGTCTAAGACTGTTCCCAAGAATTTTGCTTCATTAGATAGAGTTATTATGATGTTATCAAGACAAATATTCCTAAAAGCAGGAACTTTGTGTTTCCTTGTGAACAGGACCAGTTCTGTTTTTGAAGGGTTAACGTTAAGCCCATTTCTTAAAGCCCATTTGCTTATTAATGCGAGAGCACTTTCTAAAAGTTCACTCATTGTGTCTAGAAATTTACCTTTGACTAGAATAACAATGTCATCAGTGTAGGCTACGACTATGACACCCTTTTTATTAAGTGTATGCAAGATGGGGTTGATAGCAATTATCCACAGAAGTGGTGACAAAACACCCCCTTGTGGAGTACCTCTAGTTGCATACTTTAGGCAGACACTCTGCCCCCATTCTACTTTAATTATACGACTACTTAAAAGTGTTTCAATCCATTCTCTGCTTTAGTTAAAGCATCCAAGATTGCATTAGTGCTCACATTATTGAAGACGTCCTCTATGTCCGAAAAAGCAGCCATGTAGAGCACTCTATATAGTTTGAACAACTGAGTGAAGGGCTGTGTCCACGGGTTTTCCTTTTTGGTAAGCATGCTGACTGCTTGAGATAGCATTTATGGGCAACTTATCTCTAATGTAAGCGTCAAGGATTCTTTCAAAAGTTTTTAAAATGAAGGAAGTTAGGCTGATAGGCAGTGGCGGATTAACCCTAAGGCACCAGTAGGCACCTGCCTAGGGCGGCAGATTTTGGGGGGGCGGCAAATTTTCGGAGTGATAAAAAAAAATAATTTTTATAATTTAAGTATTGAACTTGATTTTATTTTAATATTACTTTGAAAACATTTATATTCGGCACTATTTATGCAATACAAATACGATTTAGCCGATTAAAACCACCATGTAATGTACCATATAGTTAAATTAAGACGACTATAAAAGATATTGATGAAAATTTTACCCAGCGCTCAGCGCGGCACGCATATGGGGCGGCAAAATGGACTGTAGGGTGCGGCAGAATGGACTGTGGGGGGAGTGATTGAAATAGATATTGTTCTATAAGGCCAAATGAATATAAGCTAAAGAACTCCTACCATGGGTATTCGTGAGAATGAATTATGCGGCCGCGAGCGATTACGCAATTAAAAAACCCAAAATAAACCCAAATTAGTCAAAAACAGCTGCAGAATATGACAACCGCTTCACTATGTGCATGGCATACTCTGCTGTCTGTTATTTAACTTTATTTTGGGTAATTTTTTACTTATTTTAAATTGCTGAATTCTCCGTTTCGTGGCCCCAAGTTTCGATACCACGTTACCACCTGAGGCACCCTAGAAGTGGGCGAAGTAAATTTTAAAAAAAATGCAATTTTTGCAAGATAGCGCCTTGAACGGGTAGAGATAGGGCGTTATTATTTTCCAAGGAAATGCTGAAAAGAAAAAAGTAATGAGGGTTAGTTTTACACTCTAACCCGCCAGGGACACCGTGGAAGTGGAGGGAGTCAATTTCATTAAAACGCAATTTTTATAGCGGAGTCCCGTAAAGGGTGGAGTTAGGTGGTAGACTTGTGCAGAGAAATGTGTTATCCCGCTAAGGACGACACTTGGGCAGCTATGGGTCTATTTTTCAATAAACCCCACATTTTCTTGAACTGTTTCCTCTATAAATCGCCATTTAACGTGATCGAATCCACCCATATTTTGGCTCACACATTATTATATCCTCACAAAATAAATGGTTATAGAGTATGCAAATGCAAAAAAAGCTCTGGAGATATCTATCATTAAGGAATACAAAACGTTTGCATTGCAGTTTGGTGAATCAAGAGATGAGGAAACTAGTGGCAGAGATAGTTTCAGAATTTCTACGTTCAATGTAATTTTAGATCAATTGATCTATGAGTTAAAAATAAGATCTGTGTCATATGTGAAGGCTCTGAAAAAATTTGGCGGTCTAATTGTTATGACAACCTTGGGAAACAATGAACTACGCGAAAAGCGGGAATATTACGAAAAAGTTTTCGTGAAGATTTAGAAAAATTATTAAGTGACGAACTTCTCCAGTTCAAGTCTTATTGTGCTGAAAAAGCTTTAATACAAAATTTGCCTCAGGATTTGCTCCAAATTCTTCGGAGAAATGATCTCTGCACATTGTTCCCAAATATTGACATTGCGTGTACAATGTACGTATTTACACCAATTTCCAATTCCACTGCTGAAAGGTCTTTCTCTGTTCTAAATATTGGAAGGCTTTTAGTAAAAAAGACTTCTGGTTTCAACAATTAATAATCATGGAATGAAATATTTTATTTAAAAATAAGCTTTTACAATATACAAATAACAAGTAGGGGAGGGGGGGGGGGGGCTAGTGTGGACAATTTTTATATAATTACAAAATTATATATGTAAATATATCATTTTTGTAAAAAAGTAATTTTTAGCGATTACTTATACCTCTTGCCTTCATAATTGCATCAATAGTTGTGATTTTTTATTTTCATACAGTCTGTTAAATAAGAGCGTGGTCACGATTACTCGCGATCGGTAAAGTATAATGCTGTAATTTTTTTTTCTCACACAGAGGGCAGTATTGTCCTTCATGCTTCGTGAAAGTGAATCAGCTGACCACTGTTTTCAATGCGTTCTCAGCATTTTTCCAAAATGAGTACCGCGTACGCGTCGCGCTTTGAAGCCGTTTTTTTGTGTTTGCACCCCAAAGGTCCCAAAATGACCCAAGCGGCGGCTGCGAAGTATATGCAAAAGTCGAAACAGTTTGTGAGTAAGTGGGTGAATCGCTTCAAAGAAGTAAAAAATGTCGATGACTTTCCAAATCGCGGGTCTGTCGGTGTAGTGACGGAAAAACAGGAAAAACTGATCTGTGCTCTATTTTCGAAAAATCCAACATTAACTTTGCGTGAAGGTGCTTCGAAATTGTCCCAAAAAGGTTTGAATATCTCCCACGGAACTATTCGTAATCATTTGATTGCAAATAGTGTGAAATACCGAAGTACTTTGCAAAAACCGATGCTCAGTGAAAAACATGTCCAAAAACGTCTTGAATGGGCCAAAGACAATTTGGATCGTGACTGGGGCAACGTTATCTTCACTGATGAATCCTCTTTTTGGGCCTTTCCTATCATCAGGCATGCCTGGACCCTGGACCCTGCAACTTGAAACAGCTGGTTCGACGCATTCACAAAATTTGGAGGTCGTTTTCAGAAGAGTATGCGCAAAATCTTGTTCAAAGTATGTCGCGAAGATGTCAAGCTATAATTGATGCTGGGGGTGATTGGACCTGCTATTAATGTATTTGCATTGAAGTTTTCGATCAAATAAATCAATGTTAAAAAGAATTTTCGCAATGGGTATTTTCATTTTCTCACAACAATGACCACGCTCTTATTTAACAGACTGTAAATGCACTATTAAATTATTTTAAAAAGAGCTTACATTTGTCCACACCAGCCCCTTTTACGGGGCTAGTGTGGACAACCACTGATTAAACTGGGGGCTAATGTGGACACCATAAGAAACTTGATAATTCATACAAAAACGTTAAGAAAGAGTTCAGATACATGTTTATTCAAGAAAATACCCCGCAAACCAAACTTTACGACTTTGTCGGAATTCCGAATCAGTCGAAATAAATTCGGAACTCTTTCGAAATTTCGTTACGCATTCGTAACTATTTCGCAACGTTACGTCGTAATAATTTTTTAAAATTTTTCTTTCGACATTTCGTTACGATTTCTTAACTATTTCGTAAAGATATTTCACATCAATTTTTCGACTTGTCGGAACAAAGTCGGAACTCTTCCGACATTTCGTTACGAATTCGTAACTTTTTCGTTAAGATTTATTTTTACAATATTTAAACACTTTCTTTCTTTTTTCCATTTTGTTTGAAAAAATTTTTACGTCAATATTCAATCATATGCTTAATAAAATATATATTTCACTGACAAAATAACATCTTGTTGTTATTAAATACCGTGAAATATGTTATGTATGTATGATGAGAAATTTACAAGGATACGTACATGTCTTTAGAAAACACACATGCACACTTATATATTACATAAATTGAACTGAAATAAAAAAAAAATAGGAAGAACAAGACACGAAGTTACGATTTTGTTCCGAAAGTTCGTAACGAATTCGTAAAGACACGGCGTTATGAATTCGTAAAGAAACGGCGTTACGAATTCGTACCGACACGTCGTAACGATTTCGTAAAGACACGTCGTAACGAATTCGTAAAAAAAAATCGTTACGAAGTCGTGTCAACCCTCTCATACAAAATTCGTAAAGATTTCGTAACGAATTCGGTATCGAAATCGGAAAAGTTTGCCTACTCGTCGTAAAAATTTCGTTACGAAATCGGTCCGTTTGGTTTGCTGGGTAATGATGTAATACAAATAATAATACAAATAAAAAATTAACATCTTGTGTTTGGAGAAATTTATATCAAACTTCATATAACTTGCTGATCGAGATGTTCCCGGCAGTTGTTGTGCTTGTGGCAGCTTTGCCACTATTCATTTCGGTGAATTTGGCTGGTATCCGGTACATCGGGATACCAGCCCGGTATATCGTTCTTTCTTTTTAGAGACGTAATATCGAAATCTTGAGAACCGTGGATCGTGACAATTTGGCCAATATAAAATACTTTTTGTCCATGTTCAAACTTCTTATAACTTACTGATCGAGATGTTTCCGACAGTTGTTGTGGTTGTGGCAGCTTTGCCACTATTTCATTTCGGTAAATTTCGCTGGTATCCGGTAAATCGGGATACGTGAATCTGTCGTTTTTTCTTTTTAGTAACGTACTTTCTTGGAACGGCTTTTAGAAACGGTCTGACGATTTCTGGAATCATTTCAGCTGCTGCGAACATGTCCACACTAGCCCCATTTCAGTTGTCCACACTAGCCCCTTAATGTCTTTTTAAGCAAAAATATTTTTTTTTTTAATCTTACGGTAAAGTTCTTCAAAAATAATTTCAATGGTTTAAATAAACACTGTTTTAAGTTGTATTATCTATTAACACTACAGCAGAAGAATAATTAGTTTAAAAGTATCACTGAAATTACGAAACAACAAAAAAGTTACTTTTTGCTGCGTAAAACACGTTCGGTCACGTTATCATGGAAAGCTGAACTGTCAACAAATGAATTTTTTTTTTTGGTGATGCAGAGTGCAAATACCAACTTGAAAAACATAAAACAGAAACAAAAAATTCAAAACGGCGCGAGAATTTGAATTTGTCCACACTAGCCCCCAGTCCACACTAGCCCCCCCCTTCCCCTAGATGTTTATTTTCAGTTTCAACACTAAAGCGAGTCAAAAATTACTTAAGATCAACAATAGCACTTGCTTTTTTAACAATAGAAAAAGATATTTTGCTTGAATTAGATTGTGAGAATATTATTCACTAATTTGCACTTAACAAAATTAGACGAACGATTTTTTGTGGCAATAAACATGCAAATCATTAAAGTATTAAAGTGTTAATGTAACCTTTTTATTTGTTTTGATTATGTTTTTATTATACGTTTTTTTTACTATAAAAAAAATCTAAAGGTAGGGGGGGGGGGGCGGAAAAAAAAGTGCCTAGGGCGGCAAATTACTTAGATCCGCCACTGCTGATAGGTCGAAAATCTTTGGCTTTGACATGACTGGATTTTCCACTTTTAGGTATGAAAACCACTCTCGCCTCTCGCCACGACTTTGGTACCATATTTAGCCTTATACATCCTTCAAAGAGAATAATAAGGATTGCCGTAAAACATTTTCCAGCATGCTGAAGTATGGCTGGAAACAGGCCATCAGGGCCTGGCGATTTATAAGGGCTGAATGATTTAATTGCCCACCAGTCTTTTGTAAATATAATAGGATAGTCTATACAAGAACTGTTTTCAAAGGTCCTAACAGGTGCCAGACAGCCAGGAAAATGAGTGTTCAAAAGAACCTCCACCGTTTCTCGTTCATCTGCAACCCACTCCCCGTTGTCTTTTTGGATTAATGGATGTGAAATTTCTTTTTTGGATAAGATTTTGCGTAGCCTGGCAGCTTCAGTGGTACTTTCCACTTTAGTACGCTTGCCAGCTTAAACGTTTAGCTTTACGCAGAATGTTTTAAATTTCTTAAGCTCAAGCCTATATTCACTCCAAGCGGTGTAAGTATTTAGCTTGCGAGCTTGTTTGAACAGAGATTGTATTTTCTTTCTCTTTTCAGCAAGTTCCTTGCTCCACCAAGGTGGTTGGGATTTTTTAGAAGAGTATTAAACTGGGCAAGTAATATGAAAAGCTTTTAGTAAAATGGCCGAAATTGTTTCATTTAATTCCTCAGCCTGTTGTATAGTATTAACTATAGTAGTGCTTATACGAGCGAGCTTGTTGTAGACTATTGTTTTGTACAATGCCCAATCAGTTTTGTTAGGGTTTTGAATAACTTTTTTAATTTTTGAACTTGAACAAAAATTTGTTGTAAAGACGATGTACTTGTGGTCAGAAAAAGAGGCCTTATTGAGAATGTGCCAGTTTTCAAGCTTGAAGTTGTTCTTCTCAGTGAAAAGGGTCAAGTCTAATACGTTTTGGCTTAAAGGACCAACAAAAGTTGGTTCATTGCATAAATTAGTAGTATTTAAATAGTTGAGAAGAGATTCAACTCTGCTGTAGGTATCGCTACTCCCCCAAAGGGTGTTATGTGCGTTTGCATCAGCACCTATTACAATGTTGTGTTTTGCGGTTTCTGCTGCTTGGATTAGGTTCCAGAGGTCAGCAGATGGAGCGTCGTCGCCATGGGCCATATACGCCGAGGTAATAAACAGAGATTTATTTCTTTCATCTTTTGATATGGCCGTGGTCATATCATTGGTGCTAAAATAAGGTTTAAGAAGGATGTTGAGGTTCTTTTTAGCCAGAATGGCCGAACGTCTCTTACCTTCGTTTAGAGAGTAAAATAAGTTGTAGTTCAGTGACGCCTAGCCCTTAATGTCACTATTTGGTGCAATCCAAGGTTCTTGGATGAGCGCCACGTCAAAAGACCCCTCATCAAGGGTTTTAAGCAGCACAGCTGAAGCTGAACTACTGTGATGCAGATTTATTTGCAGAAATCTCATCACGTGGCCCATTCTTCTGCTCAACCTCAATGACGGTAGAGTTCAAAATATCCGCCGAGGTATCTATTGCTTCATTTAAAGAGACGCTAGCTGCTGCTGAGGCAAGCGACTCTAAACCTAGGTCCTTCTCTACCTCATCAGATTCCAGCGTGTTTACATTTTCATCCTTAGGACTACGCTTCTTCAGTCGGAGTTATACACAAGCCATTGGCCATGCCATTCTTCCAAACCTGGGATAGAGCAGATCCTCGGCCTCCTTATTAATTTGAAGGATGAGGACCTGACCCGTCCCAGGTCCTATTGACTCAATTGTCTTGAGAACCCTCCAATCCTTCGAAGGTATATCCGGATTTTGCCGTTGTAGAAGCTCTAAGTCCAGATTTGCCTCCATTTTATGTGGAAGGGAAACCTTGGCGTTGGGGGAAGATGGAATCTTATTCCTATCTACAATTTCAATAGCAGCCCCTTCCCAGAGGCCTTTAAGGGACTTGACTGTCTCAGAACACCAAGGATTTTCGGATATTTAACGGTCGGAGTTCGGTCTCCGTTTATATGGATATTGAGAGATTTATTAACCTCGCTAGTCCATGATGTGAAGAGCGTCGCAGAAGGCTTCTGCGTAGCAAGTTGCAGCCTACGGTCATCAAAGAACCGCTTGAGTACAACAAGATACGCATTAATCCTTTGCTCAGCCTCCGAAACTGTTTTGGCTGATACCACGATAGTGCAATCATCAGCGTATGAGACCAAAGTGACCTCGGAAGGAGGGGGTGGTATGGTGGAAAGATAGAAATTAAAAAGCAGAGGCGAAAGCACGCCCCCTTGTGGCACGCCCATCTTCAGTTTTCGGAATTTAGAGCTAGCACTTCTAAATTCTACGAAGGCTCATCTACCATGTAAATAGGCTGCTAAAAACCTTTTGGTGCTGACGGGGAGGGTCGTGTTATGAAGACTCGCAAGGAGGATGTTCAGGTCGGCAGTATCAAATGCCATTGAGAGATCTAGAGCCATTGCAATCGTACGCTGGTGCGGCCTTTTGCAGTTAAGCCGTTCTGTAATTAAAGTCGTGATCTCGGTCAGGGCAGTGGTGGTGCTATGGCTCTGCCTGAAACCATGTTGGTGGCCAGTAAGTTTGAGATGCTGCTGAAGTTGCAACGGGAGAAGCGCTTCCAACACCTTCGCCGCAGAACATAAAAGTGAAATGGGCCGATATGAAGTGCCCAAGTCAGCTGGTTTGATTATAGGGATTACACAGGCATCCTTCCACATAGTGGGTATGTTCCTGCGAGCAATGATGAGGTTGAAAATCTCGGTTAGGTAGCGCATTGGCAACGGGGGTAACTTATTCAGCATCACCATAGCAATACCGTCAGGATCTAGGGCCCTGGACGGTTTTGCTTTGCGAACCGCTGCCACCACTGAAAGGCTCATATAGACTCTTGAATCTCCTGAATATTCCTCTACTTTTTACTTCTATCTGTGGGGTGTTCTACGAACTGCCTACAAAAGTGGGAGGCGCACTTTTTACTGTCGCTATACTGACAGTTGCCGAAACTTATAGCGGTGCACGGGAGAGATCTTTGATTGTGGACCAGAGTTTTTTAGAGCCGATGGAGCACTCATCGAGGTGTCTCTGCCACAGTGTCTTTTTGTGCTCGTTGACCTGGTTACGTATGTCCCTGGTCAATTGCGGAATTCTAGGATCACTCGGGTGGGCCGCCCGGAATGTATCTCTTTCCTCCGACATTCGTAGGGCAAGAGTAGGGTACCCAGGCTTAATCCGAAGGATTCTGCCTGCAGGGATAAATATTTTGGTAGCCGTGAGGACGATATCACGTAGTTTCTGCTCGCCAGTTAAGGAATCACGTGAAGGAAGACGTGTAAATTAATCGTCAACATACTCTGCGAACCCGACCCAATTGGCCTTGTCGAAGTTGAGAAATGTATGTTTCTCAGCCTCTACAAAGCCGCATGGCTCATGTATCGTTATAATTATAGGGATATGATCAGAACTGAGCGCTGTGGTCGCTTGTCAATCAGTGGAGTAGACCAGATTTGCACTAACTAGCGTGATATCAGGGGAACTACTGTGTGACAGCCCGAAACAGGTTAAGTGGCACCAGTTAAGGCAACTATTGCAGCGGACAGACGCGGACACTTCGCTAACTTGCCTCCCACATATAGGGCAGGTCGAAATTCTGGGTCCTGGATTCGCCTCGAATCCGGCTCTAACTAGTAGGTTACGGAGCAAGTTGGCCGGGAGAACTTGCCCCATAAATAAAAAGGATAAAATTGAATTCTAAAGTACAAACCTTTTGTTGTCATTGGGGTTGCGATTCCTGGCCTCTCTTGTTGGTTTTTTTTTTTTTTTTTTTTTGTCTGGAATTGTAGTTATTAAAAGTTCCTTATTTCAAAAAAATTGATTTGGTCCATTTTTTTTTTTAAATGAAAAGCTTTACTTTTGGCGAAGGGACATTCAAACAGCCTATAATTATTGACTGCTTACTTTAATTCAATATACGTCCCATATGTGTTTTATCGCTTAATTTTAAGCTTGCAGAGCTACCTTTTTTCTTTAAAAAATGAAGAGCCTAAAACTCGGCGTTAGAGCCCATAATTAGCCTATTATTATGGCATATTTTTTTTCCAGCTCTGCCATTTTCGCTCTGCCAACTTAATGGACGTAATAATGTGGTTTGATAGAATGGGATTTTCTAAAAAGAAACTAGTAAGGGTGTAAAATTTGGCCTGGCCAAACATTAAATACCCTACACTGCAGTATTTTTAAAATTTTGCTCATATGGGAGGTTCTACGCTCTCTTGTCCGAGTTTACCCAGTTTTGTCGAGAGCTTGTATTTATAGTTTTTAGTGTCTGAGTGAAAAAAGTTTTCAGTATAGAGTTTTAAAGTTTTTGCTTATAAAGGAGGTGCCACGCCCTCTTGTTCGAGTTCGTCTGGTCTTAGCTTAGAGCGTGCATTTATAGTTCTTAGTATTTGTGTGAAGTTTGGTTGGATTATCTCAAAAAACGCTTTCAGTATAGCGTTTCGAAACTTTTGCTTATATGGGAGGTGCCACGCCCCCTTGTCCGATATCACCCAATTTTTGTTGAGAGCTTTCATTTATGATTCATAGTGTCCGAGTCAAATTTGGTTAGAATATCTCAAAAAACGCTTTCAGTATAGCGTTTTGATGCATTTGTTTGTATGGGAGGTGCCACGCCCTCTTGTCCGAATTCACTCAGTTTTTTTTTTCAGAGCTTGCGCTTACAATTCGTAGTATTTATGTGTATTTTGGTTGCATTGTCGTGAAAAATATTCCTAAAATTGCATTTTGAATATATTTTTTGTATGGGCGGTAGGTGTGTCCGTTGACCGATTTCACTCATTTTCAATCCCCCGAACTATCTTTGACGGCGGAGGCAGTGTACTAAATTTCATTGAATTATCTTGCTCAGTTTTCCCAAAAAGTGTATTTCCACACACAGCCAGCCAGCCAGACAGACGGACATCGCTATATCGACTCAGGAGGTGACGCTGATCAAGAATATATATACTTTTCTATATCTGCCACGCCTCCTTCTCTGCGTTACAAACGGAAGGACAAAGTGAATATACCCTGGGTGTAGGGTAGGGGAGATGTGTGCACCTTGTTCCGAGTGTACCTCGGTCCGAGTAAAACACTTTCAGTATAACATTTTGAAACTTTTGCTTATATGGGAGGTGCCACGCCCTGTTGTTCAAATTCGCCTAGTTTTTTCTCAGAGCTTGCATTTATTGATCTGAGTGTTCTAGTGCAATTTAGATGGGTTATCTCAAAAAACGCTTTTAGTAAAACATTTTGAAACTTTTGTACTTTTTGTACTTACTATCCCTAGTATTTAAGTGTATTTTGCTTCTATTACTGCAGATAATGCTCTTATTGTTTTATTTTTAATTTTTTCTTTTTGTATGGGCGGTAGGCGTGTCCGATAACTGATTTCGCAAATTTTCAATCCGCCGAGCTAAGTTTTACGACGGAGGCAGAGTGCCAAATTTCATTAAATTATGTTGCTCAGTTTTCCCAAAAAATGTAGTTCCACGCACACCCAGCCACACGGAGAAAAATACGCATCATAATTTTTACTCCACTCGGCTAGTCGAAAAATTAAAGTAATCAACACTAAATTTCAAATATAATTTACCTTACGTAAGAACTATTTGATGAGTCCCTAACGTCATATTTACAAATAAAATGTAGTTATATAATAAAGGAATATTTACTACAAATTTCCTACATTTGACTTTATGTAAAGTAATTTATACTTTCAGAAAAAAAATGTATGACCATTTTGAATTTATAATTCTAGTCAAAATAATTTTATTTTTTTCACGCACAAAAATGAGTGTCATAATTAATGTAAAATTTTCAATCGAAAATGCGCCGTAGAGGTATGGTTCTTTGGGCAAATATTCATAGAATTGAATGAGCTTTCAGCCTAGGTTGGTATTTTGTTTGAAAAAATTCATCCAAAAATATGAATCGTTTATTTTGAAAGTCGGTCATAATAATGGGCTATTTGACCCATATCATTTTTTTAAATATATAGCATCAATTCTACGCTATCAAGTATACTTTTCGTAAAAACAAACCCCAATTTTATGGATTACTGACAGAATACCAGCCAAAACATATTATAATATTTCTTTTGTCTCTATAAGAATTTTGAAAATCAAGCATAAAAATATATATTAAACGCAAGGTAAAATTTTCAATCGAAAATGCGCCGAACTAAAGTATTTATAAACGCTATACTGAAAACGTTTTTTGAGATAATCCAACCGAATTTCACTCCGAAACTAAGAACTATAAATGCAAGCTCTGTGCAAAAACTGGGTGAACTCGGAAAAAAGGGCGTGGCACCATCCATATAAGCAAAATTCTAAAAATTCTGCAGTGTAGGGTATTTAACGTTTGACCAGGCCAAAGGTTACACCCTTACTAGTTTTAGAACTAGAAGATACTCAGGTCATTAAACACGTCAAGTTTTCAATTAAAATCGAATCAATTACTTTTCGCTATTCATCGCTCATCAAATTAGTCGCTTACATTTTAAGAGAACCGGGGGAAAATTTTTTGTCAAATAATCCAACTTGCCTAACGTGAAGCATTCGGAAGCGAAATATCCGCACTAAATGCTGAAAAACCACTCGCTAATACAGCAAAACAAAAGGTCTTGCACCCTTTTTAGACTCAGAGGATATTAAGAGTCTGAGGCCGTTTACACAATGCTGTGTTGCAATATTCAAGAAATCATCCCATTCAGTTGCCTTCCTGTCATCATTTACTAAATTAATCATTAATGATGCGCATATACGCATGGGGGACCTCACTGTCTACTCTTCACCAGAAATTTTGGATCATTATCGCAAAGCGTGTTATTCCACTGCATTTTCGCAAATGGATCACATGCTTTCGGAATAAACCCAAAATCTCTCAACTCATTGGAGATTTACCTTATCACCGGGTCAACCCACCAATACGACCATTTATTGCCACCGGAGTAAATTACACCGGCGTAATTGAACTTAAATCATAAAAATTTAGAGGAAACACTGTCAACAAAGAATACATAGTCATATTTATATGTCTGTCAACCAAGGCTATTCACCTTGAAGCGACAACCGGCACACAATGGGAGATTGTGGCCATAAATAGGTAACATTTGAAAGTGATATGGGTTTAAAAAACTTTTACGCCAATCTTCAGATAATACTTAGTGACGGAAAAAAAACTATAAAATCTTAAAATTTTGTTTTGCTTTAGTTATACAGTGGGCTCAAAGTTGGACTTTAAATAGCAAAAATGCTCTGTGGAAGTTTTTATATTAGAAAGTTCTGCTTCTTTCGTTTTTTGTAACCACTACTACAGATGCTTTCTACATGGGACTTATAATCTTGGTCTCGTCCATTTATTTTAATTCTTTCTTTTAATTATGTTGTATGAATTATGAAATTCATTGTAGTTTATGAGAGCAAATGGCTCAGTAAATGAAATTTAAATAAATAAATAAACGCTCTAGTTAATTTGTTTTAAGCCGGATGCACTTATGTAGCATATCGTTAGAAAGTATATTGTTTCTACTTTGTTAAAAGTAACCTATTTTTTTCTGCACATTTTATGTGAATAATAGTGATTTTTCAAATATTAAAAAAAATTTTAAAAATGGAAAAATTGCAAACTTTGACATTAAAAAAAAAATACATTTTCTGATTTTCATTATTTTTCAATTTAATATGTGGCCAAGTATGCTTAATCGAAATGCAAAGTCCCTGCTGCCTTTTTGGAGAACTTATTATACCATACACCCAGGGCATATTCACTTTGTCCTTCCGTTTGTAACGCAGAGAAGGAGGCGTGGCAGATATAGAAAGGTATATATATTCTTGATCAGCGTCACCTCCTGAGTCGATATAGCCCTGTCCGTCTGTCTGGCTGGCTGGCTGGCTGGCTGGCTGGGTGGCTGGCTGGAAAACTGAGCAAGATAATTCAATGAAATTTGGTACACTGCCTCCGTCGTCAAAGATAGCTCGGGGGATTGAAAATGAGCGAAATCGGGCAACGAACACGCCTACCGCCCATAGAAAAAATATATTCAAAATGCAATTTTAGGAGTATTTTTCACGACAATGCAACCAAAATACGCATTAATACTAAGAATTGTAAGCGCAAGCTCTAAAAAAAACTGAACGAATTCGGACAAGAGGGCGTGGCACCTCCCATACAAGCAAAAGCTTTAAAACGCTATACTGAAAGCGTTTTTTAAGATATTCGAACCCAATTCGACTAACTAAGACACTAAGAATCATAAATGAAAGCTCTCAACAAAAATTGGGTGAAATCAGACAAGGGGGCGTGTCACCTCCCATATAAGCAAAAGTTTCAAAATGCTATACTGAAAGAGTTTTTTGAGATAGTCCAACCAAACTTCACTCAAATACTAAAGACTATAAATGCACGCTCTAAGCTAAAACTAGACGAACTCGGACAAGAAGTCGTGGCACCTCTTATATAAGCAAAAGCTTCAAAACTCTATACTGAAAACGTTTTTCATTCAGACACTAAAAACTATAAATGCAAGCTCTAGACAAAAACTGGGTGAACTTTAACAAGAGAGCGTAGCACCTCCCATAAGAGCAAAATTTTAAAAATACTGCAGTGTAGGGTATTTAATGTTTGGCCAGGCCAAATTTTACACCCTTACTAGTTTTGTATGAACTTTTTCATATTGTAGTTTTTGACGGGACAAAATGAATTGACTTTTTCGGAACGCTATTTTTAATTTATTTGCACCGAGATATGACTGATTCCATTTCAATTCATACGGTGAGTGTGCACTTAGGTTTGCAAATCAACTTCAAACTAGCAAAATATTTTTCTACAATCAAAATAAGGGAACACGTATTTTTTTTTCGTTTGGACCAAAATTGGGGATTTTATGGCGTTTTGTAGGAATTTTGCCGAAAATTTAATTTTGAAAAATTCATGAAGTTAAATCGGTTTTTTCAACCGCATTTCTTTATTTATCAACTGATTTACATGAATCAAAATTTATTTGGTGCACAATAAAATTCTTTTAAGTAATAATTAAAAAAAATTTCTTTAACCCTTACTTTCCTTAAAATTGATGTTTATATTTTAAATAAAAATGTTAATTTTCTCAAAAACACCATCTTTTTTTTCTCGAAAATTTGCACAGTGATAGTAAAGCACGTCTTCTTTATTCCAGTAATGGCGGTTTTCTTGGTATTTTTGTTATAAGTGCAAAATTTGCAATTTTTACCGTTAATATTGAGTTCTTCTATACAAAATGAATAAAAAAAAATACGCAGTTCAGTTTTCACTTTTCTAGACGGTTTTGCGATACTGATTCCCAAAACGGCACTTACATTCTTCTGCCATTTTTGGTTTTCAAGATATCTTGAAAAACTTGAATAAATCCCATAAATTTGAAAAAAACCGAATTCTTTATTTTTGAGACACAAAATTCATTTATAGTAAGTTAGATGGAACTTAAATATACTCACGGTATAGAAAACCAAGCATTGTTTGTGTTTTTTGCGATTTGACCGTGCCTTGGCTTTTGTTTTCCTTCGAAAGTTCTCGGAATTTTTATTAGTTTTTTTTCGATTACTTTCGTGTAATTGTGTTGTGCTGTTCTGGCTATGTAACAAGAAGTTAACCCTCTGGTTCCCTCACTCTTCCAAACATGGCATTTTTGAATACTTTTGCATTTCTTTGCATTTTTCCACTGTTCAATTTTGTTTATTCTAAAGGAATAAATTTCATCAACAGCAAAATTTTTAATTGAATAGCTGGTGTCAGTTTTAGCACTTGAGTTAGAAACTCACAACGGTCTGGATAGCAGCCGTGTGGTCATTTCACAGACTATGATGTGTCGCGAAATTACATGAAGCAATTGAAAAAGAAACTAATAAAAATTCCGAGAACTCTCGAAGAAAAACAAAAGCCAATGTACGGTCAAATCGCAAAAAACACAAACAATGCTTGGTTTTCTATACCGTGAGTATATTTAAGTTCCATCTAACTTACTATAAATGAATTTTGTGTGTCAAAAATTAAGAATTTGGTTTTTTTCAAATTTATGGGTTTTATTCAAGTTTTTCAAGATATCTTGAAAACCAAAAATGGTAGAAGAATGTAAGTGCCATTTTCGGAATCAGTATCGCAAAATCGTCTAGGAAAGTGAAAACTGAACTGTGTAATTTTTTTTATTCATTTTGTATAGAAGAACTCAATATTAACGTTAAAAATTGCAAATTTTGCACTTATAACAAAAATACCAAGAAAACCGCCATTACTGGAATAAAGAAGACGTGCTTTACTATCACTGTGCAAATTTTCGAGAAAAAAAAAGATGGTGTTTTTGAGAAAATTAAAATTTTTATTTAAAATATAAACATCAATTTTAAGGAAAGTAAGGCTTAAAGAATTTTTTTTTTAATTATTACTTAAAAGAATTTTATTGTGCACCAAATAAATTTTGATTCATGTAAATCAGTTGATAAATAAAGAAATGCGGTTGAAAAAACCGATTAAACTTCATGAATTTTTCAAAATTAAATTTTCGGCAAAATTCCTACAAAACGCCATAAAATCCCCAATTTTGGTCCAAACTATTAAAAAAAAAATACGTGTTCCCTTATTTTGATTGCAGAAAAATATTTTGCTAGTTTGAAGTTGATTTGCAAACCTAAGTGCACACTCACCGTATGAATTGAAATGGAATCAGTCATATGTCAAAAGCATTTTGGCAAAAAGTGCAAGCATTTAGCTTTTAAAAAAATGTTTGTTTGAGTTTTTATATATAATACGTGAATTATGGTAATTTTTCGAAAATTTAAGCTCAAAAAGCCAAAATCGATAAATTTTGAAAACTTTGACATTAAAAAAAAAAAAATACATTTTCTGATTTTCATTATTTTCCAATATAATATGTGGCCAAGTATACTTAATCGAAATGCAAAGGCAGTAGGGCCTTTTTTGGGAACTTTTTTTTCTATGAATTTTTTCCTGTTGCAGTTTTTGAGAAAACAAAGTATTTTTATTTCTTTATGTTCTTCAACGTTTTACAACAGATTCATTAGTTTTAAGCTTACAGTCTGCTTAAATTTGGAAGATACTTTTTTAACGAAAGGGTAGTAGGTAAAGAGCATATTCCCCCCTTTTTAGCCCCTTGGAAATTGTCCTCTCTTTACTTGGACATACTATAGCGAAGCATTTTACGAAATCTTATAATTTGCACCAAGTAGCGTTAGTAATATGACAAATTTTATTTTCGTAGGGCGTGGCAGTGCCCATTTTTTCATTGAAAACTATTTTTCCAAATGCCCAGTGCATATCTACCAGATTTTGTCTATCTACGTCAAGCAGTTTCTGAGGTATGATAAATCAGCATTCAGAGGGGCGTGGCGCCGCCTATTTTTCTAGTGAGAACTATTTGTTCTAATTGTCTTAACATATGTACCCAATCATATCTAAGTCCGGCAAATATTATCAGAGAAATAATGAATTTATTTTTTTGAGGGCGTGGCACCGCCCATTTGTCCGGTGAACATTATTTGTCCTGATGATTTTTACACATTTACCAAATCTCATTTATCTGCGTCAAAGAGTTTCGGTGATATCATTAGTCAATTTTTTGGAGGGCGTGGCACCGCCCACTTTTTTAGTATTAAACTTAGCCTTTATTTGTACTAACACAATATAAAAACTTCTTTAAAAACGGTTACTTAGTTTCCGAGTTAATAAGGGACAAATACTCAAACAAACAAAATCTAGTTTTTATAAAGTAGATTTTCGTTTATTCCTCATAACTTGAAAACTATAAAAGATAGCTCAGAATTTTTACCATTTTTGAAATCAGCGGGGTCAAGTTATTGGAAATTGATACCTACTGCTCATCGAAAGTTCAACAAAGCTATTGAGGAAGAGATATTACCAAATTGGCTCTCCAAAGCATTAATTGGCACTTTAATCCTCCACATTTTGAAGGTTTGTGGGAGGCCAACATAAAATCGGTAAAACGACACTTAAATTGCATCGGCAAAGGTAAAAGAATGATTTGCGAGGAGTTGTCAACGCTGCTTACTCTCGTGTTGTCGTTAAAGACGATAGTTTACCTCCAAACGAATGGATTTTCGGACGTGTCATTGAAGCACACCCAGATAAAGACCAACTGGTTCGAGTAGTTACCGTTCGTACCCAATCTGGTATATATAAACGATCCCTATCAAAGTTAGCTCGCCTTCCGATTTCCACTTACAGTGATTGTAGCATACTGTCGCCACAAGTCTTGTCTCCACTGTTGTAAAGCCTTAACTAAACGTGAAGCCATATTAGCACTTTAACACCTTATCTTTCAACCGGATAAGTAGAAGCCGTTGCCAAAGATCACCATGCTCTTCGAACAACAATTAACTTCAACTTTCATTTTGACATTCTTTTATATTCTTCTTTTTCTTATTCATTTATTTCGTTTTTTTTTTTTTTTTTTTTGCATTTGAGTCAAGTTAAATTTTTGGTATTCAGTTTTTTCTTTTTAGTTTGTAATTAAATAATTGTATTTCTTTAACAAAGTTTAATTGTTACGAAATTATTGGGCCTCATTTTCTATGGCACACCTCCAAACAAAGGCTGTACAAAAGGATTTTTAAGGTCGCATTGCAATTCATAATAAAAAAAAAAAATGCAGCATAATTCATTTAGAACCAAACGTACGGTTTTTAACTTTAGAATAAAAAAGTGCAATGTTAGTGTTTTATGTTTGTTTTAATGTCAATAGTTTTAAATTATATGTGTAATGTTTTCGTAATTACTTCTGTTTATATAAACATAAATTGACGAAACGTTGGCAAATAATTTGAATTTTAATGTTTTAATTTAAGCTTGAAATTATTAAATTTTGAGATTTGACTAAATGGCGGCCATTTTCTGAAAAATCTTAAAAATTATTTTTCTTAAAAAATACTTCTTTCTTTTTCTTAAAAATATCTTAAACGATAGGAGGATGAAAGCCGAATATTTTTGAATAGATTTAGTTGGTGCTAGGTGCCTGTAAAAGCCACCGAATTTTTATATAAAAATCGGATGACAGTTTTTTAACTGTGTTATTTACGACCACTAAAAAAATTGCAAAAAAAGTATATAATTTTCAGTGCTTGAAAAATATATAGTTTAAATAAATGAAGTATCTCCTACATAAATCAAAAGATTATTACATCGCATTCATTTGAAAATAAAGTATATGAGGGTTGTTTTCATCTAAGACATTGAATTAAAAATATTTTGCATATAAAACAGCGCCGCACTGCCAAAGTCCAATCGAAATCGAAAACTTTAACTCACAATTTACAGGGAAAACTGCAGTAAATATTTCGAAATGACCCGCTTGACGTTGTCAAATCGTTGCTGGAAATACTTTTCAGCCCATTGTTTTTTTTACATGTACAATATATGCAGAGAATGAAAAACAAACTCTTAAGTACGAACGCTAACTTTTTCACTCCGTTCTGTATTTAACACAAATTTCACACAAATACTAACACAAACCAAGTAAGCAGCCACGACAGAACACAACAGAAAGGTAACGTTTTGTTGTTAGTACAATAAAAATGTTTACTTTTATGTGATTTTGACTCGCGATCGTGATTGCGCCCCGAACCTTTTTGAGCTTCATCTCAACTTTTTGTTTCAAATCAAGCTGTACCACACCTCTAAAGAGAAATACACAGACTTGAGCCGTATTCAAGATCTTGTTGCATCATAGCAAAGCAAAATTATTTGAAAAGTTTTTTGAACAATCAATGAAATTTGTTTTTGTTATTTGAAATAATTTTGCATTTGCCACCACGCACAGTGGCGACATCTGGCATTTCTCGTTGCAAAAATCATAACTTCTGAACCATTTAAGATATTTCTGTTTTCGGTTATGGATAGAAAATTCTTGTAGCTATTACAATATGTCAATTTCATTTAGATTGCATTGCAGGGTGAAAAGTAATGTTTTGTTGAAGTTCGATTTTCTGTAAATTGCATACATATCGTTAGGAAAATCACGGAACGGTCAAATATTTCAGAAGTTGGACATTAAATCAAAAAATAAAAAACACGTGTCCAATAATTTTCAAAGATCTATTCATCGATGTAAATTTTGACCCCTCTCACCCCCCCGACGGAGGTGGGGCGGGGGAAAGTTCAAAATTTTAAATGGAAACCCCCATTATTTATTGCAGATTCGGATTCTATGTACGTAAAAAAAATACGAAAATTTTGTCAGAAAAATGTTTTCTTATCCTGCCTAGATGGCACTGTAATCGACAAAAACAAAATTAAAAATATAAAGTTTTGTACTTAAAACTTTGTGAAATTAGCCTTTTATCCATAGCTTTCGCTATAGAAATTGCTCTTGCACAAAGGGTTGTAAGTAAAAGCAAACAGTTTTTGGAGCAAAACTTAAAAACTACGCTAAAAGCAATGCATTCAAAAAAAAATTCGTAAAAAATAAAAAATATTAAAAAAACTTGATCAAACAAAACCGTAAATGCTTAAAGTGAAAGAAAAAAACACTTTTCTTCAACCATTTGCCAAAGTATTCAACCTAAATATGAAAAATTTTCCTCAAAAATTAAATTTTTTCGCTAACTTCAAAATTTACTCCACTTTGAGAAGCTGTAAAAACCAAACCACTGACCCGAAAAGGTTAAAATTTTCAAATACTTTAGCTCCTAACATTTTTCTATCTGATGGCAATATCAGATTTGTAAAAGGGACCCGCTCGAAATTGATTTTTGCAACGCCTTTTCTTGAAATGACGTCATGAGCCACATTTTCATGATAAAAATCGTAATAACTCATGTAGACTCAAGTAGACACAGCTACAATTTTTAAATTGTATTAAGAATTGTTAAGCCTATTCAGTTTTAGTAGCCCATAAGATATCTTTTTCGAACATTTTTTTGAAACTCCATTCGAAGTTGAAAAAAAGGGTAAAAATAGTGTTTCAGAAAAGTACAGTCACCTCAGACATTCAAAACTAAAAAATCCTTTATTTTGAGTGTTACTTGATAGTATAAAGATCGTTTATAGCATTAATAGAAAAAAATTAACTTTTTTTTCATAAGTTGCAGAAAAATTAGAACCTCAACTTGAAAAAAAAACAAACAAAAAATTGAAAAACTCTAAAAAACCATTGACTTTGACCAGCTCTACAAAACGAACCATTTTTTCAAATGAATTAATATTTTTTTATTCTTGAGTATTAGTGGAGTCAATGAAGCCAAAAAACAGGCAAAATGAGGAACTCCTCAAGAACAGCTCTGATTTTGATTATTCTTTTTTTTTTTGATTTTGCTTTTTTTTTATTTAAAATCAGAAACATTTTGGAGCGCGGTCGGAATTATATAATTTTTTAAACAATATTTAAAAAAGTTATATTTTCATAAAAAAAATTGTTAAAAGAAATGCAACAAACAAAAATCAAAATAGTAATTTTATATGTATTTAGCGATTCTAAATCCGAATCTGTATCTTGTATGGTTTCTGAGATATCTTCTCTATCTAGTCTATTTCATTCTTTAGCATATGTTTGCGCGTCATTTTCCAAAGTTTCATTAAAACCGCTTAAGCCGTTCTTGAGAAAAACATAGCAACAGTTTTTATATACACAATTTTAGACCCAATAAGAAGAGAAGATATCTCAGAAACCATACAAGATACAGCAATTTAAATGTCAGATTCGGATTTAAAATCGCCAAATACATATAAAATGCCTATTTTGATTTTTGTTTGTTGCATTTCTTTTAACAATTTTTTTTTATGAAAATATAACTTTTTTAAATATTGTTTTAAAAATTATTTAATTCCGACCGCGCTCCAAAATATTTCTGATTTTAAATAAAAACAAAAAAAAACAAAATTTAAAAAAAAAATCATCAAAATCGGAGCTGTTCTTGAGGACTTCCACCTAAAATGCTTCATTGACTCCACTATATTGAGCATTTGTTTATCGAACTGCATCATTAGATTTGCAAATCTCCACCACACCAAAATTGATTTTTGCAACCACTTTTAAGAAATGTCGCTAGTGTGCGACGTAACAAGATTGTGAATACGGTTTTGGTTTTAATGAGAGTTTGTTTGTTTAAGTTTACAATTGCGTGGACTTTTTAAAGTCAAATCAAAACGTTCAAATATCGGCAGCAAGTCGAACTCTAGTTTTATTTAAAAAAACAACGAATTCTGCAACTTTATTTCTTTTTTCAAACAAATATGTTCATATGTCTGCGGGCTACTGCACAACACACGGTTTTCTTGAAGAGTCGATAGATTTGACGAAAGTGCTCACAAAGTCGTTGTTCAAGGTTTTATTTATACTAGTTTAGTGATCTAAAGAATGCAAACCCTGAAATCGTTGCTGATCGTCTTCGCAAAATATCGCAAAAATACATAACACATACAGAATAAGAGAAAAACTAAAAAATACACAACAAAACGGTCTTTTTGGATTGTTTAGGTTAGGATATCTCGAAAACTATATAAGACAGAGCAATGAAATAAAAAAATTGATTATCATCGTTGATACCTTGATCAATGGCTCTGTCATTTGACTGACAAGTAGTTTGAAGTTTACCAAATCACAACACTATTTTCACTTTTTTCACTTATATTTCTTTATAATTCATTATTTAAATGTTTTGTTAAACAATTGAGAAGTATTCATTTTTGATTTTAGCTTTAAATTGCTTTATATTATAAATTTTTTATTTGTTTACATTTGTCAAAAAAAAATCATAATATCCCTGGAATTTGGAGATAACACCTGCCGATTTTTTGGGTTAAATCTAATTTTTTAAAAACTTGATAATCTTTTCCTACAAATCGAAAAGTTTTTTATATAGAAAACTATCCTGGTTTATGGCTTAATCAGTATTCTTCCGGTTAACCAGGCAAGTCAGGATAGGATACGATACTTTATATTATACTCTCTCATGGCTGCTTGCTATGGTACGTTTTGGCGTTTGAATCAAACAGCGAAACAATAAATACGAGACAAAGAATTTGTTTTGTGAGTTCGCAACGTTATATAGTGGTACGATTTATTTATAATAATTATCACAATTTCAGTCATAATTCACGAAAAATGTAATTTCATACTTTATGCAATCAGGGTTTCAACGGTTATCCATTTGAAAACAACCTAGTGCAAGAGCGTAGACAGGTAGGAGCAGGGGTGGGCAGCTGCCCCCCTACAGCTTACAAAATGTAACATTTCTTTTTTGGATGTAAAAATATTAAGAAAAAAATAATACCATCTGCACCAACCCCCCCCCCCCCCCACCTAGCTTTGATCCTGGCTACGCTGTTGCCCTAATGTATACTTAAATGAATGAAATTTATAACGATTTTTTTTTTTTTTTGTTTCAGATAAACTATGCGAAAAGTGTTTTTGATGAAAGAGAGCAGACAGTTGTTATCGACTAGAACCAGATTGTTAAATATATATGTTATGTAATTTATTTACAGTGTGTTAATAAATAACTCGGACTTAAACTTTGTGTCTAGTGTTCATAGTAATTTTTAAAGTTAGCAATAGGTTTTGGCTGTCTGAAAATATAACGAAAAGCAGTTGCTTTAAGTCTGGGACTAAAAATTATCTATTAAGACATTGCCCCCTTAACCTCGAGTACGATGAATAGTTACACAGAGCCCCGTAGGTCAAAAGAGCCTATTACCACATTTACACTTGCTTGGTTAACCAGATGAAATAAAAAAATTAATCATCACCATTCATATCTTTACCTTGATCACTGCTCTGTCATTTGACTGTTTGAAGTTTACTAAATCACAACACTGTTTTCACTTATATTTTTGATGAATCCATTATTTAAATTTTTATTTTAAACATTTGAGACGGATTCAATTTTGATTTTCGCTTTAATTTGCTTTTTATAATAAATTTCTTATTTGTTTACATGTTACATTTCCAAAAACAAAAAAAAAATTTCATAATTTCCCTAGAATTTTTTGAATTTTGAGATGCCATCTGCCTATTTTTTTGAGTTAAACTACCTGATTTTTTAAAAACTAGCAAATCTTTTCCATACCAATTAAAAAACGTTTTATATTAAAAACTATCCTGGTTTGTGGTTAATCAGTATTCATGTGGTTAACCAGGTAAGTGGGAATAAGCTATAAAACCAAAACAAAAAAAAAAAAATTATAAATATACTTATTTTATGAACTTCATATGCAAGAATCGAAATTCCATGCATTTTTCAACTTAGAAAATTATGATAAAGATGAAAGAAAAAACTACTTAACACGGTTATGGTAATATATGTTTCGGTTCTTATTATTTTAGTCGTTGCTTTGAGTCATAGCTTTTTTTTTGTTATGAAATTCGTACCTTTTCACCTAATGTTCATGCTTTCAAAATGATAAATTAACCGATGAGAATAATAATAAGAAAACACTCGGAAAGTATCGAATGGTATAGAAAAATATCAAATACTCAAAATTTTTTTTGTTGAAATAGAATGCCCTAAAATAAATAAATGAGATAGTCACGCACCCAAAATATTTCGTCTGTATGTATGGCGTTGAAATATCTTATCTTTAAAGTATCATAACTCGGAAAATAAGAGTCCTATTGAGAAATCCAAAGAGATATTTCGATAAGTAGTGCAGTCAATAAAGCCTTTTAGACGGAAATCCTCAAAAACAGCTCCGATTTTGATGATTTTTTTTTTATTTTAATTTTGTTTTTTTTTTATTTAAAATCAGAAACATTTTGGAGCGCGATCGGAATTACATATATAATTTTTTAAACAATTTTTAAAAAACTTATGTTTTCATAAAAAAAAAATTGGAAAAAAATATAACAAACAAAAATCAAAATAGTCATTTTATACCTATGTATTTGGCAATTCTAAATCTGAATCTGACATTAGATATGCTGTATCTTATATGGTTTCTGAGATATCTTCTCTTTTTAAAGGGTCTACAATTGTGTATATAAAAACTGTTGTCATGATTTCTCAAGAACGGCTTAAGCGATTTTAATGAAACTTTGGAAAATGGTACCCATTAGCATATACTAAAGAATAAAATAAACTTTGACTTAGCATATACTAGTGAAGAGGCGTGGCACCGCCCCAAACTTTTAAATTGATTTGGTCATATCTTTTGAACCGTATAAAATTTTGATGAAAATTAGTGCACAGCAACTGACTATCAATGCCTTATAATGGGCAAAAATTGGGTGAATTCGGAAAAGTGCCATGCCCACTTTTTAACCTTTGAAAATTTTGATTTTTATCAAAATCTGTATTCGAGTAATATTAAAATCAAAATTAAAGTCAAAGACTATTTCATTCTTTAGTATTTATATATATAAAATTATCCAAAGTTTCCTTAAAATCGCTTAAGCCGTTTTTGAGAAAAACATGACAACAGTTTTTATATACACAATTTTAGACCCTATAAAAAGATAAGATATCTCAGAAACCATATAAGATACAGAAATTCTGATGCCAGATTCGGATTTAAAATTGCCAAATACATATTTTGTTTGTTGTATTTTTTTTTAATTTTTTTTTTATGAAAACATAAGTTTTTTAAATATTGCTTAAAAAATTATATAATTCCGGCCGCGCTCCAAAATGTTTCTGATTTTAAATAAAAAAAAACAAAATTTTTAAAAAAAAAATCAGCAAAATCGGAGCTGTTCTTGAGGACTTCCTCATTTTGCCTGTTTTTTGGCTTCATTGACTCCACTAAAGGAAGAGTATGGCTATCCGACGCCATTAATAAAAAAGAATTTCACCTTTTCTTGTAGCTACGCTTAAGACTGAACACAGCGTTTTCTTCAACTTCAAGCAAGGATATTTCAAAATCCTGCATGTTTAATGACAGTTCTGCTGATGAAGACGGATTCAGCCTCAAAAAGTACATAAGACTGCATACAAGAAATAAAAAGTTCATTCCATTTTTTTTTTGTGCCTGAGCAATTAACGAAAGCTTTTACTTTGGTAAAAAGTGGACGTGGCAATTATTATGCTTTAGATACTCATGATCCAGATCCGTATACCAAATTGCATCAACATATGTTGTACCATTTGCGAGAATCAGCATTTAATGTGTTTTAGTTGCCCACTTTCAGGTCGTAGGTGTCTAATAGCAAGCAGACTCCCTATAGTTAAATTCAGAAAGATTGCTTCAGTAGTTATTTTTTTCATTAAAATGTTTGGAGTCTTTTTTGAGTAATATTGAATCAAAATTTTCAATGATTCTTATTCGATACTGCCCACTTTTCGTTTATTACAAGGCATTGATAAGTAGTGCCTACATACCAAATTTCATTATGAGAGATGCCGTATAGAAAGTAGGCTCTCCACAGTTAATTTTAGAATGATTGCTTTATTAGTTTTCTTTTTATACCGTATTAAATTTTTGTGGGCGGTGCCACGCCCTTCAACGAGTTTTCCCAATATAACGGCATATCAAATTTTAATCCTTGTTTATAGAGGTAAGATCTCCAAAATTATCATTAAAATTTTCAACGGTTAAAAAGTGGGCGTGGCACTTCTTCCATCCCGCCCACTTTCCGTTTGTTACAAGGTATTTATTATTAAGCAGTACCCGCCTTCCAAATTTCATTCAAATACCTTCTATGGTTTGCGAGTTATGACCAAACTAAATTTAAAATTTAGAGCGGTGCCACGCCCCCTGGTGAGTATTTACCAGATCCTGAAATAAACTTTTTTAAAAGTTTTTTTTTCAAGTTTATTTAGACTAAAAACTTTTAAATCATCTAGATAAAAGTTTTTAAAAACTATAAACTTTTTGAAATAAAAGTTTTATAAAACTTTTTTTTCATAATAGTTTTTAAAAACATTTAAAAATAAAAGTTTTTTCAACTTTTTAAAAAGGATGTAAGTTTTTCATAAAAGTTTTTCCTAAAACTGGTCACATAAAACTTTTTTTTTTTTTGGGGAAAAATACCTTGAAAAAAACCCTGGTAACTGAAGTTAGGTACGACCGTTATGGGCTCAATTTTGTAAAAAAATTTTATCGCCACAATCGATGAGGAAAGGTCGAAAATACATTTTGGACATGAGCAGGGGTGTCGCCGATCCCTCCAAATGACCGATTTGGGTTCATTTTGTTACTATAAAAAAATTTTATTGCACCTATCGATGGGGAAAGTTCGAAAATAGATTTTGGACATGACCAGGGATGTCCCCGACCCCTCTAAGTGACCGATTTTGGCTCATTTTGTTAAAAAAATTTTATTTCACCAATCGATGGGGAAAAGTCAAAAAAAGATTTTGGAGATGACCAGGGATGTCCCCGACCCCTCTAAGTGACCAATTTGGGCCAATTTTGGTGAAAAAATTTTATTCACCAATCGATGTGGAAAGGTCGCACACATATTTTGGACATAACCAGGGGCATCTCCGATCCCTCTAAGTGGCCGATTTAGGCTCAATTTGTAAACAAATTTTATCGCCCCGTGTCTTCGATCCCTCCAAATGACCGATTTGGGTCCATTTTGGTGAAAAAATTTTATTGCACCAATCGATGGGAAAGGTCGAAAATAGAATTTCGACATGACCAGGGGTGTTTTCGTCCCCTCTAAGTGACCGAAAAATTTTAATTGCACCAATCGATGGGGAAAGGTCGAATATAGATTTTGGACAAGGCCAGAGGAGTCCCCGACCCTTCTAAGTAACCGTTTTAGTCCCATTTTTGTAAAAAAAATGTAATTACACCAACCGATGGGAAAATGTGGAAAATATATTTTGTACATGATCAAATGTACCTCCGGCCACTCTTGTGGCCGTCGATTTCCGTATTTTTAAAATATGTATAAGGTATACATATTTTCAAATTGGATTTGGAATATTTTTTATGTTAAGAAATACCACATCCAGCATTGTTGAAAGCCATTTCTGGTAAAAATTTTATGACGTTATTAAGAATTTACTTTTTATAGTAACAATATTGTCAAACTTTCTGACAGTTGCAAAATATAATTACAGCCTTATTTGTGGTACATAAATGTATACCTCTGCAACAAAATTTTAATTAGGAATTTTAATGTGAAATTTTCAGACATGTATTAAGCTAAACAATAGCTCACTAAATCTACAGGTCAGACATTAGACGCCAACCGTCGCATGAACGTTTTTTTACGGCTTTTCCTTATACATACCCGGTCAAAAAAACTTGTCAAGTTCTTGTCATTGTATCAGAAATGTATATCAAAATGATATCAAAAATGTATCAGCCGCTGATATCCATTTGTTGTATATCATTTTGATATATTTTTGATATCATTGAAAAACATGTCAATTTTGTATCAGAAATGTATATCAAAATGATATCAAAAATTTATCAGCTGCTGATATGTCAAATTTTACGTTTTCGTTTGTGAGTTTTATGAAAAGATAACTATAGAAGACGAACGCGCAGCCAATTTTAGTGAAGAAGAAGTGAATTTTCTAATGAAATTAGTGCAAAGCACACAAATATAATTTAGTACAAAAAAACCGACACTCCATTCAGTTGCTGCATGCAGCCTGTGGTTGAGAAAACAAAAATTATGGAAGCTGATGCGCAACCAATTTTAGTAAGAAGTGAATTTTGTAATGAAATTAGTGAAAAAGCAGAAAAAATATAATTGAGTTCAAAAAAACCGACACTTCATTCATTTGCTACATAAGGGCGATTTTTAAAAACTTGTTGCCGACGATCAACCTCAATATTGCAAAATTTCGCCATTATCTGCGTCGGTTTATTTATCAGACCCAAAATTGGTTATGTCAATTTCGTATCAGAAATGTACAAAAATTGTATATCATTTTGATACCTTTTTTTGATATCATTTTGATATCTTTTTTTGATATCATTTTGATATCTTTTTTTGATATCATGGTGATATACGAAAAGCGTAACATTCCGTATATCACTGTAATATCCTTTTTTATCAAAATTTAGTATGTCACTGACAAATTTTGGATATCATTTTGATATACTTTTTTTGATCGGGTACTCACATATGTTTTTTATTTTTTTTTTCTACCTATGCAAGGCGCTGTTCTGAGAATTTAAATGACAATATCACCCCTCTGGGGTTTATTTATATTACGAAAGCCTATCAAATTCTGCATATTTTGGTGAATTTTTAAAAAAATCGTTGGAGCGGTTTTTGAAAAAATGTAAAAAAACCGTTAAAATTGGAGAGAACAAAAAGTTGTGAGTGGACACACAAAAAGTAAATTTTTAATATTATTTTAACAAATAATGATTATCATTTGTATACATTATGAAAGAAGAATAGACTTAGAAAAGAATAAAAGACTTAGTAGATAGAAATCGATGGACCGGTTTTCGAAAAAATGGATAAAACTGTTAAAATATAATTACAAAAAAAAATATTTTTAGTCGACATATGAAAATTAAATTTTACCCATTATTGTAACAAATATTGAAATATATGGTTTAATTTATGTTCCTTAACAAAAAAACACTGAAAAAAATGTTTACAAAAATTCTTTATTCAAAAAATATCGTTAAAAAAGGAATTAATTTCAATTTTATTGGTAGTACCGTAAGACACAAGTCTCATAAAGTACTTTTTTGCATATTTGGAAAGTTTTACAAATTATTTACTTAGAATATAAAACTTAAAGTATAAAAATAAGTAAGAGGCGAATTTAATTGATTTAAACTATTAAAAATATAGATTCAAAATATTAATAGCAATGAACAAAAGAATAAAATAAGAACTAAAACATTGAAAAACTACAATGAACAATCAATTTGACCTATTGTAAAACCTAACGACTGCCTTTTTAAAACACAATTTACGATTTTCTGTTTTTATATCCCTTGGTAACGAATTCCACAATTTCACAGCATTAACAAAAAAACAATCTTGACGAGATTAAAAAATTAAAATTAGGTACAATTAGATTATTAGTACGGTTTGATTGAGCAAAACAAAACATTCTGTAAAGGTATTCCGGAGAGCGTGTATTGAGCAGTTGGTGTAAAAAACAAGATTACAAGTATCTAAATAACATTTAATATGACAGTTTAGTATTTTTATTGCACAGTCAGATATATGGTCACATTTTCTTTTATTAAAAACATATCTTGCACAATTGTTTATCGTTTATGCTTGGATACAGAGTCAATGCTGCAGTATATTTGTGCACTGTATGACACAAGAGGAACAATAAAAGTTCTTACTGATTTTAGTTTTGTATCTTGTGGTATGCATGATGCTGTCATCCATAATTTACGCAGAACATAGTAAATTTTGCCGACTGTAGCATTTATATGATCCACGCAACTCAGTTTTGAATTTATTACGAAACCCAGGTTCTTCACGGTCTTGACTAATTTTATATCTTCTTTGTCAAGAGTTATTGGGGAAAGATTATCTAAGTCATGCGAGCTTTGAGGAATAAGTAATGCTTGAGTTTTAAGTGCATTTAGCTTAAGATAATTTTGCTTGGACCAAATATCAATACTATGAAGATCCTCATTAATTCTATATACTAAATCCTCAAAAAGACCAATTGACTGGGACAAATAAATCTGTGTCATCGGCGATAGCTGAAATTTATGCAGCAAGTGACTATGTCGTTAATAAATATACTGAAAAGTATTGGGCCCATTATAGAGCCTTGAGGAACACCAGACAGAGTATAATTTAGCTCAGACGTAGAATTTTTTGTTAAAACTCTCTGCTGACGATGTGTTAAATACGATTTTATAAAACTTAACTTAAGTTTTTGCAAATATCACACTAACGGTGAATTTTTCAGAAAAATAGTTCTGTACAATTTTGTAGCCCTGAAAATTTTCTATAGAAAAGACCCCGAAGTTGTATTCGTGACACTAATAGTTTAGGAGATATTCTAATTAAAAAAGTGTCAAAGCTTGGTAATGCATACATGCAGCATTTAAGTGTTCATAGTAATATGCTCATTTTTAAATTGCCATAACTCATGAATGATAAGCTGCACGAAAAAAACAAAACTATCGGGAATTGTATGCCCTATAAATGCCAAGCAATATATGCACATGTACAATTTACCGTTCAAGAGTGATTCAATAAAAACCACAAAAATTAAGTAAAACGTTAAAAAAAATCTGTTTTTACTGAATAACTTCTAAACGGTGAATTGTAAATAGGGCAGCCGTTAGTTTTGTTTTTTCGTGCTTATCATTTATGAGTTATGGCAATTTAAAAATGAACATATAACTATGTACACTTAAATGCTGCATGAATGCATTAACAAGCTTTAACACTTTTTAATAAGAATATCTCCTTAATTATTAGTCGTATGAATACAACTCTAAGGTCTTTTCTATAGAAAATTTTCAGGGCTACAAAATTGTCTGGAACTATTTTTCTGAATAAGTACCCGTTAGTGTGATATTTGCAAAAAACTGATTTTTTTTACATTTTTCCTTGAATAACTTTTTATGCGTACAAGATTTCGCTATGAACTTTTCACATTTTATTTTTCATGCATAAGCAAAGATCATTCTGGAGAAAAAACTTTACTTGGATTTATTTTGCAGAAAAATCCGAATTTATCTGGGCTAATTCCTTATTTAACGATATTTTTTAAATAAAGAGACTCGTCTAACTGAAGTGCAACCTTTGCGCCGAAAAGCACTACTGTCATCTTTCTATGAAAATTTTGAACAGTAGACAGCAACAAATCGATACAATGACTTGATAGAACTCATTACAATCTTCACGATCAACTTTTTGACTTCAAACGCACGACAGGATAGTTGCGCAACTGTCTGATAGCGTTGGGGTCAAGTAGTTTACTATAGGGCGACATGACGCGGATATATAGCTTAGCTGTCGCCAAGACCGTTAGTGCGTGGCGAAGAGCTACATCCTGTAAGAGGTGACCCTACTACAAACCGAACACTACGGATCTAGACTGGGAGGTCGATAAAAATCCTCCTCCACTGGAGGGTAGCCGGTTAGTTGAGTCCGAATGGCTCTTTTCATTGCATTACCTTTCTTCAAAATTATGAGCGTCTCGGGGAGCAGGCAAGTGAATCAAATCGAATCACTCGCTCAGTCAACTAGCCGATCGGTCAGCCCTAATTTCTGGGAAGTGCGACTATCTGTCAGACCGATAATCTTGGTTCTGGCACGGTCATGTCTCTACCAAGCTAGGATTGTTGATAGTCGTGCGGGGTGAAGGAAAACACCTGGACCTGGAGTGCGGGCAGTTTCATCCACTAAAAACCCCCTAAAATCGCCGTGGAACAGCTACGCGTGCGAACTTGTTTGCGGGGTAGAATCAAACCTCGTAGCGAACTCCGTGCAAGGTCTGGCGAACCCACGGTTTAATTTAGCTATCCCGCTATGGGGAAATGTTTTCCTTTATAATATTTTCATGGACATTCCTAAAAATACAAACACAATGGACTGCACACCAACAAAAGTGCATAATAAGGCTTTAAATAGCCTTAATAACCTTTCACTAGCTGACGGAGCACATGGTTCCGCGGCTTGAGACTCTATGGACTGCGACGGCTTGCCGGAAAGGGTACTAGGTGCCCTTACTGGTGGTTCAGGGGGGTAGAATGCGGTACTCACTCAAGATTTGGGTGAGGGGGCATCCATCTCCTCGGACCAGGAGCGTATGCTCCTAAGTTCGCCCCAGTCTGAGCGCACCGCTAACTCCTTGGCCCCGGTCAAGGAGCCTCAAACAAGGGCGAAGGTGAAGCTGTCTGGTGCCGGGCGCAAGAGACTCAAAACCTTGATCGCCAGTGGCCTATCGCTGGAACCAGCAAGGGCTCTGGCATCAAGGCCAGGTTCACCCAAACGCGGTCGCTCAAACAGCACCTCACCGACGTCCCCTGTCAGATCGGTGAAGCGATTTGCTCCTCAAGGCGAATCTGGAGGTAGGAACAGCACCTTGGTGCAAAGTCTGCCACCAGAGGCGCCTAGGGGATCTCCCGCTTTGCCGACCCTGATAGAGAACAAGGGTGAAACAGTGGCCGTTTCCGAGAAGGAGGCTGAGCAGAGTATTCCAACGGGAATTCAGTGCTCAAAGCCCACCTTAGCGGAGGTGGTCATTTCCAAGAAGGTGGGCATTATGCCTGCCGACTTTCCGCAGGGCATATGGTCCCATGAACAAATAGTAGCGGTGCAAAACTGCATCCTACAAGGTGTTTATTACGACAGGGATAACCCGGTGAGACCCCATTTTGCAGGCTGCAGTTTCAAGCCTGGTTGGCTTGTCATCAATTGTCTTGATGACGAAACTGTAGCCTGGCTTAAGGCTTCAGCACTAGGTTTTGAGCCTTGGGAAGGAGCTAAATTGAAGGTATTGGAGGAGGCAGACGTGCCAAAAGCCCAAATCTTCATCGGCTACTTCCCGGGCTCAAGCAACTGGACAAACGAACGAATTCTGGGTCAAGTAAGGGCCCAGAATTCGGACGTTTGTCTAACTCACAAGAATTAGATCACGTAGCTAACACAATCACAAACAGTATCGCTGATGCTTTCGAGAAAAGCTGCACACCAAAAATTAAAAGACGTTCTCGTAACGTAACCTGGTGGAGCGGGGAGCTGGATAAGCTGCGGCTGAAAGCTCAACAACTCTTTAATAGGGCTAAATCCAACGGGGATTGGGCAGCATATAGAATTGCCCTTACAGACTACAACAAGGAGCTGAGAAGGTCAAAAAGGGCATATGGAGAGAGTACTGTTGTGAGGGGATTGAGTTACTCCCAACAGCTACAAGACTCCAAAAGTCCTTTATAAAAGACCACTCAAACGGCCTTTCAACACTTAAAAGGGCAAATGGGGACTATACGGAAAGCCCGGAGGAAACTGGACAGCTTTTACTGGACACACATTTCCCAGGCTTTGTTAGGTGCGAAGAGTCCTGTGAACCAACCAGAGATACAAAATTCTTGGTTCCTACCAGACGGAATTTCTCCTTAGCCCGTAAAATTTTTACCATTGAAAAAGTTAAATGGGCAGTCTCCACTTTTAACTCATTTATGTTAATCTCCTGGGGCGGATAATATTCAACCTTGCCTATTGCAGAAAGGTATAGATATACTGGCACCTACTCTAACTAATATCTTTAGTCTAAGCCTAAAACTAGGAATAGTTCCTGAAGATTGGACTAAAGCCCGAGTTGCTTTTATTCCTAAAGCAGGCAAAAAGGCGGACCACACGCCCAAAGCCTATCGGCCTATAAGTCTAACCTCATTTCTTCTAAAAACAATGGTGAAAATTTTAGATCAACATCTCAGAAGTGTGTACCTTGAGGCTGCACCTCTACATCCTGAACAATATGCTTACCAATCGGGTAAATCGACTGAAACCGCCATACATAGCCTCACGACTAAAATCGAGAAGACTTTAAGGGACAAGGAAGTGGCCCTCTGTTCATCTATTGACATACAGGGAGCCTTTGACAACACGAATTTTAAGTCAATTGAGGAATCACTGATTAGGAAGGGAATACCCGAAATGATCATTGATTGGGTCCTCAACATGCTTAAGAATAGGACAGTCATCTATGAAGCGGGCACAGAAAGACTAACTGTAAGGACAACTAAAGGTGTACTGTCACCGCTCTTATGGATACTAGTCATCGACGAACTACTAGAAATTCTCGATGATCACAAATTCGAAGTCCACGGCTTTGCTGACGATCTGATTATTATGGTTAGAGGCAAGTTTGACTCTACCGTAACTGATCGAATGCAACTAGCTCTCAACTTAGCTCTAGGCTGGTGTCGAGAGAAAGGACTCGAAATTAACCCTAGTAAAACCACACTGATGCCCTTTACCCGGAAGAGGAAGCTAAACCTGAAAGCTTTAAATCTGGGGGGAAAGGTACTAACGGTTTCCGAGGAGATGAAATATCTAGGAGTTATCCTAGATAAAATTCTAACTTGGAATAGTCATCTATCATACATAACAAATAAAGCCTTAAGAATAACATATGCTTGTCAAAGGCTATATGGTAAAACATGGGGACTAAGGCCAAAAATGATGGCATGGTCCTATAAAACTATCACCGTACCAATGATCACTTATGCTGCTTATGGTGACCAAAGGTAGACCAAGTAGGGGCTCGAAATGAACTAAACAGGATCTTTAGAATAGCCTGCTTGGGTATCACAGGAGCACTAAGGACGTGCCCGACAGTAGCTCTAGGCATGCTTACTGGTCTCACCCCTCTTCACCTTATGGTTAAGAAAGAAGCAGCCTGTGCGGCCCTCAGGCTACCTCATTTACAACAACTTAAAGAAGGCAATCTAACAGGGCATGTCAAGATCCTGGATATATTCTGGGACACACCATGCCATTCGGTCTCCGAGAAGATAAGTAAAAAATTTGTTTTCTCTAGAACATTCAAAGTGGTAATCAATGACCGCGCTGAATGGAAGAGGAAGGACATAAATGTAAAACAGGGCTCACAGGTATGGTTCACTGACGGGTCCAAAATGGAAGATGGCAGCGCGGGAGCTGGAGTTGTGGGACCAAGATTCCAGAAAGCAGTTGCAATGGGAAAAACAGCTTCTATTTTTCAGGCGGAGGTCCACGCTTTAGAGTTGTGTGCTAGAGAATGTCTAAGAAGGGGCATTTCCGGCACCGACATATACATTTACTCGGACAGCCAAGCAACTCTAAAATCACTAATGGCTTTTTCAATGCACTCCAAGCTTGTCTGGGAGTGTTTTGAACTTCTTCAAGCCCTATCCAGGAGGAATAAATTTACTCTAGTTTGGACACCAGGGCACGAGGGGCATGAAGGCAACGAAAGGGCAGACTGCTTGGCCAAGAGGGGCACACTCAATACTTTCATAGGCCCAGAACACTTCTGCGGAGTAAACAACAGTTTTAAAAATAACTTAATACGGGAATGGGAAAAGGAAAGCCTCTCCGATCACTGGAGAGCCAAAGAAGGTATGCGACAGGCGAAGAGGCTGATCGATCCAAAACATATTAAGGCTTCAGCTGTTCTAAATCTCAGCAGGAAAGATATAAAAACGTACAGTGAGATAATGACAGGTCAGTGTAAACTTAATTACCACCTAAAAAAGATGGGTCTGGTAGACGATGATTCCTGCATACTCTGCTTAGAGGACTTGGAAACAGCAGAGCATGTGCTATGTGCATGCCCTGCTGCGTTTAGACGCAGAATTTAGTACCTAGGAGCTGAGATTTTAGATCCAGGTGACATAGGTAAAATTAATCCCATGGCAGTAACAAGATTTATAGATAGTCTGGAACTGTTTTGATTAGGGAAAGAGGCTGTACAAAAGATCTTTTAGGTCGCAGTACAATCTAGAGCCTTTTAAATAATAATAATCTGATAGCGTTTTCATATCTCAAAAAAATCTGCATTTTTTTCTGCCCTCTTCCTGAATGTCAAATTTTATACATTCCTTTCGAACGGCAGTGACATTCAAAAAGAGAGCAAAAAAAAATCAGAATTCTTTTGAGAAAAGAAATCGCTATGATTTTCCATTGGATTGATTCTCCAGTGGATTTATGAGATCGTCTACACGAGCGATTTGCTATACATATAAGATTCAGACAAGACTGTTTCGTAACTATCCTGCCTGTAGTGTAAGCCACCCTCCAAGAAAAATTTACGCTTCGTAAATTGCGTACCCAAAGTGAATCGCTTACGAACTGTGTGTGATTACACTAACACATGCATCGATGTATGTACATGTAAACGTCGTTATTTTTGTCAGTTTTGAATTTTCAAAAATATTAAAAAATGAAATATTTCGTCAACAAAAACAAAAATTTTTTTGCAGGAGCGATTTAATCGGATACCAGAAGTGCATTTCGCTAATACTGTATTTTTTGTGGTTCATAGGTAAGCTTAACAAAACTTGTGGTTTTTTTTTTAGATGAATTTTTTTTATTTTAATTTTCTTCCAACAGATTCAATTGAGACAATTCCCAGGCGCGTTGGCGAAGAAACGTCAATCGGCACCAGTTACATTGATACATACCATAAAGTAAGATTCCTGGGACTATTCTGAACAACTTTTCTCAGTTACATTTTTCGAAATTCGCAAAAACATCGGAATATCGAGATATAGCTTTATGAAAACCGGATTAGTTCGGAACCCCTTGATGGATATTATTGATATTTGTGTCATATTAAAAAGGACTTTAATTGGCTTCATAATCGGAGTACAAAAGTTTCAAATCCAAGTCATAATTTTAGAGATATGCAAATTTTCTGTGTTATTGTAATGTTTTGCTAATTTTCATGAAAATTTCATTGGTTTACATTTTTGTTTTTATATATAAAAAATGTGCTAATGAAGGTATTCAGGAAAAAATTGCATATCAAATGGAAGGAAATATATTAGGCTTTCATAAATTGGCACTAAAGCTATGGTTAGTAAGACATTTTTTGGAAAAATAGTGTTTTAAATAAAATTGGTCAAAATTTTCAAAAATTCGCTATATCTCGAAAATCATGACCCGGATTTAAAATTTTTGTGCACCAATTTTGTATCCAAGTATCTTTCATATGACACAAATACTATTAAATTCTGTTAAGGGGTTCCGATCTTATACAGGTTTTCATAAAGCTATATCCCGTTCTTCCGATGGCTATATGTCTGTTGGTTTTGCGCATTTTGAAAAATGGTGCTAAGAAAAGTAGTTCCGAATAGTCCAAGGAGTCTTACATTTTCCGATGTTCAACTGATTCCCGCCCACCCTGTACATATTTATTTTTCTAATAAATAATGTAAATTATTAAAATTTTAAAAATGTAATATTTTATTTTAACCATACAATTTATAGGTATATAAATCAGTTCGTAAACGATATGATTTTAACGAAGCAAAAACGAACCATTTCGACGTTATGTAAACTTTACTCTTTTGCGAACTCTAAATGTAGTACCAATACATACAAATAACTACGTTTTTAATTCTATTGTTCTTATTCCAACATTTACTTTTACGGTTCGCATTCGTATCGCCAAAGCGGTACGTTTACGAAGTCTTGTGTGACTTATGGTTCAATAACAATGGTTATGGCAAGTTGTCAAAGTAAAAAATGGAACCCTGCAGATATCTGTCAAGACTTGAATCAAAACAAACAAAGAAAATGTCATTCGAAAATTTTTTAAATTTAAATTTTATTAATTTGTTAATTTTTTAAAGTTTTAACAATTTCTGTGCTCAGAAAAGCAGGGCAGCACGTAAGTTTTTCGTTTGTTATTATTAATAACTCTAATAATTGGTTATTGTTTCTATTTAGCTACGAGAATGAAAATGCATAGGACGCACTATTCGGAAAAGTGCACAACGAATTTTGCCGCCAAGCACTTGAGAGCGAGCAATCTATAAGAAAATTACATCTCCGGCTAACGCTGCATGTTTCAAAAATTCGTGTATGCAATTCATTCTCATTAACATTCAAAGCCTTTGAGAAAAAAAAAACTGCAAATGGAAATATAACAATATTTTTCTTTCATAAATGAATTGTCACTTTTTATTTTGTTTGGCTCATGTTATGAAAGTTGTGTAGTGTAAAAAATAAAAAAAAACATAGTTTCTTATCGCTGCAACCTGGGTAATTCAACCATGAGTCTGTACCGGCCGGATATATATGTTTGCCTCAAACCGGTTTGTGCAAAAAAAAAAAACATAGTTTGTTATCGCTGCAACCTGTGTAATTCAACCATGAGTCTGTACCGGCCGGATATATATAAATGTTTGACTCAAACCGGTTTGTGCAGGTAAGTCTATACGTTTAGGTGGCAAAACTGAAGTTTGCACAGTCCAAAAAATGGGCCTGTGCTTTCTTTAAATTCCCAAAGATTCTGTTGCGGAAACGAGACTTGCATGGATGTTGGTACGTGTGGACAGCACAAAGGCGATATCTTCAGTCTAGCTGTCAAATGTGGTACTTAAAATTAAATTATATTGCCTGAAATAAATCTTTGATAAAAACTTTGCGTAAAACCGGTACAGACTCTTATAATATTGAATAAAAGACGAGTGCCTTATTAGCTTGCTCAATATCAGGTAAGTTAATTGTATTTTTATATTCAATATTTGATTGAAAAATTTATGAATGCTATGATACTACAGATACTTTCTTTTTTTTAAACATCTGAACACACTTGATATTTTTACATAATAGTTTTACATGTTGATAATGTTGAAATCAAATTGGTGTTGTGCATTTCCGTGTGATTGGTATGTTATCGTGCGTATCTGATGTGGTGTTGTAAGATCTTTTGGAATGAGTGATGTTTTGGAGACGTCGATTGAAATTCGTTTTAAGTGTGCGACATTTCGCTGCTTTAGTTTTCCATTTTCCGCCGATTCAACTGTTACTTTAGAGCCGCTCCTTTTCTCCACTTTATGTACAGTTGGTTCAAATGGTGATGCTAACTTATTGGTCAACACTTGTCTTTTCAACAGCACCATGTCTCCTTCTCTTATTTCAATTGGTTTTGCATGTCGCTCGGCATCTGCATACACTTTTTCCTTTTGTTCTTTGTCTCGATCGCGCAGCTCTTCATCGATTTCTAATGGCTGTGTTATATAGTTGGAAGCTTGCCTATTATCTTCCGATTGAACATCAATTTAGCTGGCGATTTCAACGTGGTTGAGTGTGGAGTCGATCGATACACTAACAAATATTTCCTTAACCCTTCTTTCCAGTCACCCTTCATTGCTTGACTGATTTTCAGTACCTTCAAAAGTGAACGATTCCTTCGCCCTACCTCACCGTTTTGCTGGGGCCAATATGGTGTCGTGTTGATCAATTTGATGTTATTTGTGTCTTAGTAATTTCGAAATTCAGCACCAAACTGCGGTCCATTATCCACTGTGATTGATAGTGGGAATCCAAATCGCGCAAAAATAGTTTCCAATCGGTTTATGCTCCCTATCGTTTTAAAATTCATCATTATTTCGACTTCAATAAATCGACTATTGTAATCAACGATGATAAATAGGTAATGGCTTAATGGCAACGGCCCACAAAAATCCACTGCCAAATGTTGCCACGGCTCTGATGGTAGTTCGGTGCTACGCAATGGCTCTGGTGCACTCACCAAAATACAACCTTGACACTTTTTAATCATCGCTTCTACTTGTTGATCCATTTTTGGCCACCATACTTTTGCTCGCAGCCGTCTTTTCATCACTGTCATTACTGGATGTCTTTCATGGGCTAACTCCAATGCACGATTTTACAATTCTGAAAGGATGAATATGCGTGTGCTGCGCAATAGTATGCGCACTGCAAAGCTCAATTCCGGTGCATACAATTTGAATGGTTCAGCAGCTCCATCCCATTCATGGTTTTCAATGACTTTTATTACCGCTTGAATTGCGTGATCATCATCTGATTTTTGTGCTATTTCTTTAAGTTTTATCGCCTTCGGCACTGCATACGAAAGCACCCAATCGACATAGTGATCAGAGATTTCGCACCAACTCGTATGGGTTAGAATCGTTGATGAATCATCGTGAATCGTGAAAGTGGATCTGTAATATTCGATTTTCCGGGCCGATAGATCACTTTGTAATGGTGCGATTGTAATTTCAACACCCACCGGTCGATTCGCGCAAATGGTTTTGATTTTGGTGCGAAAATTGTCTCCAGTGGCTTGTGGTCGGTCGGTGACTAACTCAAATAATTTTCTGTCAACATAATGAGGAAAGCGTTCTACTGCCTATACAAGAGCTAGAGGTTCTTTTTCTGTTTGGGCGTATCTTTTCTCGACAGCGGACAAGCTGCGACTCGCGTATGAAATGATCCTTGGACCCGATTCATTGAATTGTATCAAACCAATTGGGCTAGCGTCAACAATTATTTGTGTGCGATCTTGAGTACTATAATAACCCAGCGATCTTTCTGTTGACATATTTTTGAATTCCATTCAAATGATAAATCTTTATAAGTCAATTTGCGTAGTAGATTGGTAATCGTCGCTAAATTTGGTATGAATTTGACTACATAATTGACCAGGCCCAAAAAACTTGCATTTCTTCAGATGTCAAAGGCTCTCGAAACTATTTGATGGCTGCTTCTTTATCAATAGTAGGTGTTATGACATTTGGCAAAAAAATTATGCCCAAGAAAATCAAGTTCTGCAAATCCAGACACATTTCTCCTTGTTAAGCATCACATTGAATTTGTGCAGATGATCCAAAACCTGTTTTAAGCGTTTATCATGTTCTTTCGTATCTGCGTACACAATAATATCATCAATAAAATTATGACATCCTTCGCAACCGTGCAAGACCTGTTCCATGATCTTTTGAAAGATTTCTGGCGCGCATGCATGTAAGACCAAACATCAAGCGAGTATATCTGAAAAGACCTCTCTTCGTTATGAATGTTGTGATTTCTCTCGAAATGGGTGCAATTTCGACCTGAAATTAGATTCAATTGCCCTTTTGCTGCTGGCAGTATTATTATATGTGTTTTCTTTTATATTTAGTACCTGGAGACCGATCCTGCTCGGTCAACAATCTGATATTATTATTTTAGTCGATGTTTTTATTCATAGCTTTTTTTTGTTATGATACTCGCATGCTTTCAAATTGATGTATTAACCGATGAGAATAATAATAAGAAAAACTTGCAAAGTATCGAATGGTATAGAAAATATCAAAAACTTAACATATTTTTTTTTTTTTTGATGAAATAGAATGCCCTAAACCAAATAAATGGGATATGCCACGCACTTAAAATTTTTCATTTTATGTATCATAACTCGGAAAGTAAGAGACCTTTTGGAAAAATCCGAAAGGATATTTGGATAAGTGTGGCTATTCGATGGCATTTATAAAAAACAATTTCACCTTTTTTTGTAGCTACGCTGTAAGACTGAACGCAGCGTTTTCTTCAACTTCAAGCAAGGATATTTCAAAATCTTGAAGTTATAATGACAGTTCTGCTGATGAAGACGTCGAAAAGTACATAAGACATAAAAAGTTCATTCCATTTCTTTTTGCGCCTGAGTTAAGTAGAATTTTTATTTTGGCAAAAAGTGGGCTTAGCAATTATTGAACAACGCCCACTTTTCGTTATGCTTTAGATTCTCATGATCCAGACCCTCATACCAAATTTAATCAAAATATGTTGTACCATTTGCGAGAAAAAGCATTTAATGTGTTTTACTTGTATGGGAGGTTCCACGCGCACCGGCGATATTTTGCCCACTTTTAGATCGTAGGTGCCTAATAGCAAGTAGACTCTTTACAGTTAAATTTAGAAACGTTTCTTTAGTCGTTTTCTTTTTAAAACGTACACTGGTACAATCTCTCAAATTTTCATCAAAATTATTGGAGTCGTTTTTGAGTAATATTGAATCAAAATTTTCAAGGGTTAAAAAGTGGGCGTGGCACTTATTTGATCCCGCCAACTTTTCGCTTATTACAAGGTATTATTTTGCAGTACCTACATACCAAATTTCATGAAAATACCTTGTAAAATTTGCGAGAAATAGCATTTAACGTATGTTGCTTGTATGGGAGGTTCCACGCGCAACGGCGATATTTTGCGCACTTTCAGATCAGAGATGCTTTATAGCAAGTAGGCTCCCCACAGTTAATTTTAGAATGATTGCTTTATTAGTTATCTTTTAATATATTTATTAATTATATTTTAATGGGCGGTGCCACGCTTTTCAACGAGTTTTCCCAATATAACGGCATATTACATATTAATCCTTGTTTGCAGAGGTAAAATCTCCTAAATTTTCATCAGAATTGTTGAAGTCGTTTTCGAACAATATTGAATCAAAATTTTCAAGGGTTAAAAAGTGGGCGTGGCACTTATTCAATCCAGCCCACTTTTCGTTTGTTTCAAGATATTATAAAACAGTACCCGGTCCCTAAATTTCATTCAAATACCTTGTATGGTTTGCGAGTTATGACCAAATCAAATTTAAAATTTAGGGCGGTGCCACGCCCCCTGGTGAATATTTAGAAAGTTCAAACCTTGTTCGTTCTTCTTTGTATAATAATATCTAACACTACCCGAAGTTTTGCCCGTTCCGAAATACATAAGTACATACAATTTTATCTCGTATAAGAAGAGAAGATAATAAATGATACAACAGAGGGCGTAACAGTGGAACTTGCTATTTACCAATTTGGTTTTGGCTTAGATCTAAAACTTTTTAGTTGAAATTATTGTAAGTTTAACCTGAAGCTTTAAAACATAAGTAATATAATAAATAAGTACCTGGAAACCAATCCCTGCTCGGTCAACAATTTGGTCTTATTATTTTAGTCGATGTTTTTATTCATAGCTATTTTTTGTTATGAAACTTGTACCTTTTCACCTCTAATAATCATGCTTTCAAAATGATAAATAAACCGATGAAAATAATAATAAGAAAGAACTCGGAAAGAATCGAATGGTACAGAAAAATATCAAAAACTCAAATAGAACGCCCTAAAATATTTCGTTTTTTGTATGGGGGATGAAATATCTTATCTTCAAAGGATCAAAGCTCGAAAAATAAGTGTCCTATTGGAAAAATCTGAAAGGATATTTTGATAAGGGAGAGTGCGGCTATTCAATGCCATTAATAAAAACGAATTTCACCTTTTTTTTAGGTACGATATGAGACTGAACAAAGGGTTTTCTTCAATTTCAAGCAAGGATATTTCAAAATCCGGCAGATATAATGACAGTTCTGCTGATGAAGATCGATTCAGCGTCAAAAAGTACATAAAACTGCACCGAATTTCATCAAAATATGTTGTACCATTTGCGAGAAATAGCATTTGATGTGTTTTTCTTGTATGGGAGGTTCCACGCGTACTGGCGATATTTTGCCCACTTTCAGGTCGTAGGTGCCAAATAGCAACTAGGCTTCCTTCATTTAAATTCAGAAAGATTGGTTTTGTAGTTTTCTATTTATAGCGTATTATATTTGTGTGGGCGGTGCCACGCCCTTCAACGAATTTTCCCAATACAACGACATATCACATATTAATCCTTGTTTGCAGTAGTAACATCTCCTAAATTTTCATTAAAATTATTGGAGTCGTTTTTAAGTAATATTGAATCAAAATTTTCAATGGTTAAAAAGGAGGCGTGGTACTTCTTTGATACCGCCCACTTTTCGGTTATTACAAGGCATTAATAAGCAGTACCTACACACCAAATTTCATTAAAATATCTTATAACATATGCGAGAAATAGCATTTAACGTTTTTTGCTTGTATGGGAGGTTCCACGCGCAACGGTGATATTTCACCCACTTTCATGACAGAGATGTCTTTTACCAATTGCGTACCTCACAGTTAATTTCAGAATGTTTGCTTTATTAGTTTTCTTTTTATACCGTTTCATATTTTTGTGGGCGGTGCCACGCCCTTCAACGAGTTTTCTCAATATAACGGCGTATCACATATGAATCCTTGTTTACAGAGGTAACATCTCCTAAATTTTCATTAAAATTGTTGGAGTCGTTTTCGAGTAATATCGAATCAAAATTTTCAAGGGCTGAAAAGTGGGCGTGGCACTTCTTCGATCCCGCCCACTTTTTGTCCGTTACGAGGTATTATTAACCTGTACCCGCTCACCAAATTTCATCCAAATACCTTGTATGGTTTGCGAGTTATTACTTAATCAAATTTAAAATTTAAGGCTGTGCCACGCCCTCTGGTGAGCATTTACAAAGTTCAAACCTAGCTCATTCTTCATTGTATGCTAATATCTAACACTACTCCAAAAAATATTGGCACAGAAATAAGTGAAACAAACAAAAAAACATACAATTTTATCTCGTATAAGAAGAGAAGATATACTAAGTATGAACAAGACTGCTTTCAATTAAGATTCATTCTTATTTGTCTCCAACCCAAACTTCTCCGCAAAAAAAAAAAAAAAAATTGATGCAAAACTTCATAGTAATCGTTTATAGTAAATTTGATTAATCAATAATATTTATTAAGTCATATAAAAATTTTTAGTAATAGTTAATAGTTTGCTAATTACTAATTATTTGGAATTTTTCTATTCGCAGTTTTGCAAACTTAATACATAGATTCGAGATCGACCCATAAATACGATAAATGAAAAATTATTCGAAACTATCCACCTGATTAAACGCCTTTGATGCTTTATGTCTTATTTTGAAAATACTTTGACCGTGCCTAATGTATGGTAGAAAATCATCTATTGTTGGTAATGGGTGATTTTCCCTATTAACTGCTTCATTTTCTCGACGCATATTGACACATATACGTATGTCATTTTGTTTTGGCACCACAACAACCGGATAAATCCATTTCGAAGTGCCATTGACCTTTTCGATAATGCCTTGCTGTAACAGATCATCGATCTTCTTATCGACCGCTTCTTCGAGTTGTACAATTGGTTTTACATTTTCTTTTATTAGGATGTAAGCCATGATACCATTAAGTTTTCCAAATTTTCGATCATTGACTCGTTCAGCGACTTGATTAACTTCATATCCGATTTTCAAAATTTGTAAAACCATATCCGTATAACGACCCAATAAAAGTTTTCCTCTTTCGTCGACAACATAAAATTAGCAATAGTGCTTCTCTCGGCTATTTAATCTTGGCATTGAAAACGCCTATTAGTTTCAACGTTTTTCCACCGTAGGCCGTGAATAAATTCTTATTCGTTTCCTTCTGGTGACTGTTCGTGCAAATATTGTTCTTTTTCAGACCAATCCATGTTTCTCGATCGACCGCATTGTACTTTTATCCGGAATCAATAACTGCTTTACCCTCGACACCAGCAATCTGACACAGAACTTCATTCGAATCATCGTTTGTGCCAATGCAAAATATATCCATCTGAATCGGTTCATAGATGGGCACACTGCAGTATTTATTGAATGCATTAACAATTTCAATTATCAATAAAATTTTATTGATTACTGATATTTAGTTTGCATTACCAGTAAAATTTTAGTGATTACTGGAAAAATATCAGTAAAAATAAATATTTACTGTTTACTGAAAAAAAAAAAATAGTAACCAGTAAGTTTTTATTGATAATGCAAATTGAATATGCATTACCAGTAAATTTTACTGATTACTGAAAAGAATTGCAGTAAAAATAATTTCTTACTGGTTACTGACAAAAAATTGCAGTAAAAATATATTTTTACTGATTACTGAAAAAAAAAAACAGTAACCAGTAAGTCTTTATTGATAATGCAAATGAAATTTGATTTACCAGTAAATTTTACTGATTACTGAAAAGAATTGCAGTAAAAATAATTTTTTACTGGTTACTGAAAAAAAAATTGCAGTAAATTTAATTTTTTACTGATTACTGGAAAAAATTGCAGTAAAAATAATTTTTACTGATAATGAAAAAAATTGCAGTAAAAATAAATTTTTACTGGTTACTGAAAAAAAATGGCAGTAAAAATAATTTTTACTGATAGTGAAAAAATTGCAGTAAATTTAATTTTTTACTGGTTACTGGAAAAAATTGCAGTAAAAATAATTTTTACTGATAATGAAAAAAATTGCAGTAAAAATAATTTTTTACTGGTTACTGAAAAAAAATGGCAGTAAAAATAATTTTTACTGATAGTGAAAAAATTGCAGTAAAAATTACATTTTACTGATAATGAAAATAGTTACTGGTAGTTAAAAATCAATGCACAATCCTAAAGTAAATATGAAGCAAAAACCATCCAAAGTAAATAAAACACAATATTTAAGTTGGAAAATTATACAAAAACCAACTTTTATTCTATTTTCCTAGAATACTCAATTGCTACTGAACTTTGTATCAAGCGTAGAATTGACACGAAGCTTTTTATACACCGTTAGCTTTCCTCAGAACAAGCAATTCGAAATTTTCATCGTTGAGGTTTTGCCTTCTGGAGCGATTCACAATCCCATGAAAACAACCGTTCTACAGGTGCAGATGACGGTAATGGGGTATTGTATTTTAAAAACACGTTTTTAATTGCTGGATGGTTTTTCAGACAATTTGCAGTTGTGTCTTGATCGACTAGGTACAAAATGGTTTCCTGGAGATAATTTCCAGAGTCAGTGGAAACACACTGTTCGCTAACATCTGTTAAAGTAGATATACAAATAAATGTATAAGTACAAACATTTAATGGAAAATTAAGTGTAAAAATTACTTTCTTCCCCGAAATCGAGGAATGCGTTTTTCGGTATGTCCGGCAGAACCCGAGTTTTTACGGCTATTTTGCCATATTTCGCCACATAAATGTTGAACATTCTCCTTACATCTTCTTCTGTTTGCGTTGTTGCTGTTTCTAACAGAGCCTTTACAAAGCGTAATTGTATATCCGGAATAGATATAGCCGCAAAACCAGCATCCCAAGCGTCAGGCTGCAGTTTGAAATATTTTTCAAATCTTTTAAGCAAAGCTTTAAGCATTTCTTCGCTTACTTTGGCTAAATACTTAAGGCTTGTGGGGTCTAAACGACGCATTTTTATCCTTAAGGATACTACTGCAGGGACAAAGTAACCAAAATACATAGTTTTTTCGCCCTGAAGAAAATCAATCGCCTCTGCTATAGGCCCCATAAGCTTTATGTATTCTCCCAAGAGCTCAAGCTCGTCATTGAGAATGGTATGAATTTTGAGCAGAAAACACAATTCCGCTGATTTTTCTTTATGTTGCAGTAGCCTCTTTACGGAATCATAAAGTGAGTTCCACCTTGTTATGGTTGGAGTTAATAAACTGTCATTTATAACCGACTTGACTACTTCTGCAGATTTTTTCAATAATCGTAAAATTTTACTGATAATGCAAATTAATATCAATAAAAGTTACTGATTACTTCTATTTTTCCAGTAAATAGTAAAATTTACTGATTACTGATATTTCTTACTGATTACTAATATTTTTTCAGTTACCAGTAAAATTTTACTGGTAATTAAATGTGAAATTGCAGTATCAGTAAAATTTACTGCTTACTGATATTTTTTCCAGTAACCAGTTAAATTTTACTGGTAATTAAATGCTAAATTGCAATATCAGTAAAATTTACTGCTTACTGATATTGTTCCCAGCAACCAGTAAAATTTTACTAGTAATTAAATGTTAAATTGCAGTACCAGTAAAATTTACTGCTTACTGATATATTTTCCAGTAATCACTAAAATTTACTGGTAATTGGTTACTGCTTTTTTTTAAATTATCAATAATACTTTATTGGTAATTGCAAATTAAATTGCAATATCAGTAACAAATTTATTTTACTGGAATTGTACTGGTACTGAAAAGTGCCCAATTATGAATCGATTCAGTATCACGTTTGTATTTTACGGACACCTCGGTTGCAGATTAAACGTGACGTATATTATCGTCATCACCATGTTCTTTGAGAAAATTTCCTCCTGAATTGTTGGGCCTACCATTAATGTGTCATTTAGTGACACTTGTGTCGACGTTCGACTTGAAGCATCAAATACTACCCTTAATTTGATAGAAGTACTTTGTGGCCGTAGCACGCACTGATGAGGTATGAAATAATGATGGCCCTTTGTGACTGCATCATTAGTTAACGACATGTGACCTGGGCTGAGGTACTCTTTCATAAAGTCCATGTACATTGCATGCATTTCAGCGTTTTAGTCAACTTGCGTTCGAGAACAAGAAAACGCCTCTTAGCTGTTTCGAATGCCAGGCCTAATGAGCTTGGAGTGGACTTAAAAAGCAGTGAAACCTCAACCGTAACCGTTGCACGGTATTTACAAAATTATTCTCGCACATTTGTTCTTCGTCAGTGAACTTTGTTTTTGACTCGTTTGGAATTTCTTCCAATTCTCAAAAATTTTTAACTATAGAGTCAATCGGGCATGTTTCTTCCTGGCTTATTAAGTGGCAAATTTTTGAATGGGTTGTGTCAGACTGCGTATATTTCCCTGACACTATCCAACCAAGAAGTGTCTTTTGAAGAGTTGGGATATTCAGACTTTGTTTGATTTGTCCTACTGAAAGCAATTCAAAGAATGTTTCAGCTCCTAATAGCAAATCTATTTTTTGCGGCTTGAAAAAACTTTGGTCTGCGAGCTCAATATTTTCAGGAATTTCCCAGTGTTTCATATGCACTGTGTGATCGGGCTGGTATGTTGAAATTGAACGCAAAATCCAAAAATCGGATGAAAACTCATGAGAGTTAATACGCGATTTCACAGAAGCAGTGCCGACCACGCTCAGATTCCTGTCTTCCCTTTTCAGTTGTAACCTTTGCGCAAGTTCCTCGGTCATGAAATTTATTTGTGAACCGGAATTTAACAAGCCAGAGCCTTAATCGGAACCCACCTGACTTACTCCTTACTTCAACTACAGCTGTAGCAAGTATAACTTGGTCCTCAGGAACCGAAGTGTGGTTCGATCAGGCCCGAGAAGTAGTAGCTATCTCAGAACTGTTTATCTGGAAATTAGAACTTGACTGGGGAAGGTCAGTTGCATACTGATGTAATAAAGTGTTGTGAGAGCGGTTACATATGCGACAACGAGATGACTTGCATCTTGAAACTGAATGACCCTTTTTAAAGCAGTTAATGCACATTGGAACCCCTTTTACGAACACGAACCTCCGTCGTACGAGAATTGAAGCAAAAAAGAACAATTATGTATAGAGTGCTCTTTTGACTTACAAAATGCGTACTTATTCTCTTGTTGTGTACTTGCTTTTGTACAGGAGAATGAAGTTTTCTGATTCTTCTTTGGCGCTGACTCATAATTTGGTCGACCAAAAGACTTTGATTTTGAGCAAGATGCTTCATCAGCTGATAGATGTTGATAACGCTTATTCAAAGCCTTCTCACAATCACTCCATAATGGCAGCTGATCATAACCAAGCTGTTCTTCCCATTTGGATTTTGTGGCTGGATCGACCCTTGACATCACTAAGTGAATTAAGATGGCGTTTGTATTATTTTTGTCGTCGCCAATTGACTACAACGAATCATAGATTTCCGAAACTGTATAAATCATTGAGCGCAGAGCAGAAGCAGATGGCTTATTGATCTCTGGGAGATCTAATAACTTTGCAATACTATCGAAGAATATCAAGCAGTTATTATCGTAAACTTTTTTCAAACTCACTATTGCCTTGGGATAGTTTCTGTTACGTTTGCGTAACTTTTGCTGGTATTCAAAAACAGAAGAATCCTTTTTGTATGTGGAAAAAGAAAGACTTTTATTTCTAATAAAAAATACAATGGTTAGAAATTAAAATAATAAAATAACAATTAACAATAAATACTTTTAAATACACCAGCCTCGTTCTTCTCTTCTGCGAGATTCTTTTTAGTTTTAGTTTCTTTTTGACATTACTTTTTATCGATTTATCGAACAGGGATGTCATTCGAACAGGGATGTTATATCTTAAATTCTCTCAATGAAGTGCTGCCATATTTGGCAACACTCCCCCCTGGCAAATCAACCTCATCGGTCGATTTGACATTTCCGTCAAATATGGCGACATCTAGCACTGCTATTTTTGATGTTGGTCTTGTGTATACACCAGAAGCGGTTTGAATGACAGCACTTCTAATGTTGTTGTCTTTCCCAGGTAAAACTTTGATGATTCTGCCTTTGGGCCAAGTCCCCTTGGGATTAGCTGGATCAACTATGATCACGATATCACCTTTGCGGATCGGTTTAGTATACTTAAACCACTTTGTGCGCCTTGTCAAGTCTGGGAGATATTCCCGCACCCAACGCTTCCAAAATTGATGAGCATACTGCTCGCTAATTTTCCAATTTTTTTTAAGAACCGAACCTTCATCGGTAAACTCGCCAAATAATTTTGTTCCACAAGAGGAACCTAGCAGAAAATGGTTCGGCGTTAGGGCCTCGTCACTCTCAATTTCGATAGGGACATATGTTAACGGCCTAGAATTAACTACACACTCCACCTCAGCCATCATGGTAAGAAGAAGTTCATCCGTAGGATTTTTTGTTGTGCTAATAACCGATAGCGTATTTTTTACTGAACGCACCATACGTTCCCAGCTTCCGCCCATATGCGGGGCTGCAGGTGGTATGAAATTCCATTTAATTTCGGAACTGGTGAACTCCATAGCGATTTTTTTGGTATACAGGCTTTTTGCTGCTTCTATTAATTCTTTGCTTGCACCTCGGAAGTTGGTACCATTGTCACTGTAAATTTCCATCGGTGTACCTCGTTTTGCCATGAACCTTTTTAGCGCCAGTATACAGGAATCAGCTGATAAACTTGCTGCAATTTCAATGTGTATCACGCGTACTGTCAGACAGGTTATCAGAACACCCCATCTCTTCTCCACCCGTCTACCAATTGCAACCTGCATGGGACCGAAATAATCTATTCCGATAAACGAAAACGGTCTGGTAAACGCTTGAAGTCTAGCCGGAGGTAAGTCTCCCATCAATGGTGTGTCAGGAACAGCTCTTTTGTTTTTGCAAAACTGGCACAAAAACTTAACCTTTTTAAGCGAAGCTCGCAAGGATGGAATGCAATATGATTGTCGTATTTCGTTTAAAACAGTTTCATTATTTTGATGGTGGTATCTTTGATGAAAATGTTCAATTATTAATTTTGTTGTATGATGTGCTTTCGGTAATATAATTGGTCTTTTTGTACTGCTAGATGCATATGATGCTGCATCAATGCGACCTTTTACTCGAAGAATTGAGTTTTCGTCCAAGTAGGGAGAAAATTTGTAAAATATGCTTGATTTGGCAAGCGTACCAATTTTACCATTCGCACGTTGTAACGTAGCTACTTCAGCTTGAAAAGATTCACGTTGACAGCTTCTAATTAAATAATTTTTTGCCTTTTGAAAATCTGATGAATTCAATTCCTCTATAATTCTTTTTGTTTTTATCCGAATAAATCGAAAAACATTAGCCATTGTTCTTAAAAGACGATTCCAGCTGGAGAATCGGTGCACGTCAATAAGGCATTTTACAGCTTCCTTTTGATGAATGTAGTGCGGCAACATTTCTTCAAGCGATACATGCTCATGTTCTTGTTGTTTATGCCAAGTTGTTTTCGGGTTGTATAAAAATTCTGGTCCTGTAAACCAGGAACTACGCAAATTCATTTTATTTATATTTCTCCACTTAGTAGCCAAGTCTGCAATATTATCTTTTGATGGAATAAACCTCCAATTCTTTGCTTCGGAGTTTTCGAGTATTTCTCCTACTTGATAAGCGACAAAATGTTTGTATTTTCTTGTATCAGAGTTTATCCATCCGATTACTGTTTGCGAATCTGACCAAAAGAAGATTTCAGAAATTTGTATTGAATGTCCGGTAATAATAGTTTTTGAAAGTCTTAAGCCCAATACAGCTGCTTCGAGTTCCATTCTTGGTATTGAAATTGCCTTTATAGGTGCCACTTTTGTTTTTGCACTTACTAAACTGCACTCAATGATGTCTTTGTTGGAAAAACGAAAATATGCAACCGCGGCATATGCTGCCTCGCTAGCGTCAACAAAGACATGCAGCTGTATGGTTGTAGATTCATCTATTTTCAATAATTTTGTATATGGCCTTGGTATGTTAGTAGATTTCATTTGTGGAATGTGTTTAATCCACTCGCGCCACTTGTCATAATGTTCCTGATGAATTTCTTCATCCCAATCTATACCTGAGCACCATATGTCTTGCAGTAATATTTTTAGTAATACAAGATAGTTTGCGATTAGTCCCAAAGGATCAAACACAGCCATCAAAGTCCTTAGCACTTGTCTTTTAGTAGGCCAAGTGACTCCTGTTATTAATTCATCAGATATTTTTGGGCTTTGAAATGAAAATGTAAATAGGTCGTTGGACGGTGACCACCAAAGTCCAAGAACTTTTTCTGATTTCGAAAATACATTCCAATTTGTAATTTTTTTATCAAAATGCGCCGCTTTATTTTGCAAAAACTTGACGACTCTATCGGAGTTTGAAATAAAGTTGCGTATCTCAAAGCCCGCTTGGCTGTGAATATGTATTACGTCACTAGCTAACTGCATTGCTTCTTCTTCAGTGTCCACACTAGCAAGCAAATCATCAACATAATGATTTTGAATTATGGCCTTTGCAGCTTTGGGATATTTATCCATGAATTCTTCAGCGTTTCTGTTTTTAACATACTGAGCACACGATGGTGAACAAGTGGCTCCGAACGTCATCACTTGCATGACATACTCCTCAATTAACCCATCACTTGTCTTCCATAAAAATCTTTGCGAGTTTTGATCATCCTTTTTGATCCTCACTTGGTGAAACATTTCTTTTATGTCACCACAAATAGCTATTTTTCTTTCTCTAAATTGGAATAAAATTGATGGAAGCAATGGCAAAGTATCTGGGCCAGAGAGTAACATAGAATTCAAAGAAACGCCATTCACTTTGGATGCGGCATCCCATACGATTCTTACTTTACCCGGTTTGTTTGGGTTGGTCACTGAAAATATTGGCAAGTACTATATCTGATTATTTTTACTTTGTATCTCACCTTGGGTTAATTTTCGAGCGTAGCCAACATTGACATAATTTTCAATTTGTTGGTTTAAGTTTTGTTCCAATGCAATATCTTTTTTCATTTTATTCGTCAAGCAATTTAAACGCTGCACGGCCATGGCGCGACTGTTAGGTAAATTTATGTTATCATATCGCCATAGAAGTGGAACAACGAAACGATTTTCTTCCTTATAGGCTTCTTGACGCAATATTGTGAGGGCTCTTTCATCATCCTTAGACAATAGTTGCTTTTGATTTTTTGTTCCAACAGTTTCTATAGAAATGTACTCCTTATACATGTTAGACATATTTTCGTCGTCAGCCGATTGACATTTGCATATGTGGCAGCTGTACTTTTTTACACTGCAGTTTATATTTTTTGCACATGGACCGAATACGGACCATCCTAGCGGTGTTTTTGCAGCCACTGGTTGATTTAAACCACCTTCTTTTATTCGCGATGGCAAACCCAAATTGTAGTGGTCAAGCCCGATCAGAATTTTTGGCTGTGCCTGACTGTATGACAGCAATGGAATATTTTGCAGGAACTGAAACTTTTGTACCAATTCTTTGGCATCCATTGATTGTTTAAAAAGATTAAGTGATTCGACTGTATGTACATTGAACATGGTATATCTTTTTGATGACCCTTTTGCAGAAATGTCAACATTAATTTTCTGGGAGTCATATTCAGTACGATGTGTGTTTGAGGTCCACTTGAGACACAACGGATGCTTTTCGCCTTTTGCACCAAGCATAGTTGCTAGATCACTATCGATCAATGTTACTGATGAGCCGTCATCGAAAAATGCAAAGGTGTCAATTTTAGCATTTGGTCCATACATAGTCACTGGAACAACTTTAAACAGCATTTAATTTGTTTTCATTTGATGAAAATTGCAGCTTGAATTTGGTTCAACAGCTTTTTGCAAATTATTTGTTTGTTCCGATTTGTTTTTATGCAATAAAGGATGATGCCTATAAGTGCAACCGTCAACACCACATTCTTTAAAGGAAGGACAATTATTTATTGTATGTAAGTGTAAGCATGTTCTACACAAATTTTTCTTTTTTAACATAGCCCACTTTTCATTAATGGACATTGATCCAAATTTTTTGCATTTGTCCACTGAGGTACAATAAGCGTTACATATTACACACATTTTTTTTCGATTCGAATTTTGTGAATCATTGTGTACATTGACAAATTTGTCTTGTTTGTGCCTTTTTTGCTCAAAGGAACCTGTTAATGGATATATAGTGACTGAAGATGCTGCTTCTGCTATTTCGAATAACCAACGACTGAACGAGGGTAGATCCGCTCCGCTTACGCATTGCTGTTTAAACATTCCCCATTGAAGTCGATATTGTGGCGGTAATTTTTCTACTAACTCTTGAAGTAAACATGGATTAACCATATGATCACGCATCTCACTTGCTTCCATTGTGGCACACAAGTTCTGTACTGAAAGTGAAAATTTTATAATTGTATCCAACTTGTCTGACTTTGCCGATGGTTCACTACGTATTTTTTCTATCAGCGAGTTAAAAATTGTTTCAGGTCGACCGAATAACATTTTCAAATGTGCAATTATTCCTGGAACTTGATCCGGATGCACCAGTCTGAATAGAACGGCTTCAAGCGCAGCGCCTCTTAAACATCTCTGCAGACGGGATAAATTTTCGTGATTGTTGAAGGCACAAGTTTTTGTAGAATTTTCAAACCAACTTATGAAAAGAGGCCACTCTTCAGGCCGGCCACTGAATATTATTTGGTCTTTTGCCATCACCTGTCTTGCAGCAATATGCGACGTATTCAGTGTTTGACCAGCACACTCACCTATTTGAAGTTCCCTTGGAATAGGTTTCTCTTTAACTGGCTTCTGATTTTGGCCATTTACCCAGGCAGCGACTCGATGAGATGGATTTGGTTGTTCGCTTTCAATTTCGTCATCCGATTGAAACTGTTCTAAAATTGAATATTTTTGCTCGAGATACAATTTGTCAAGCTGTTTTTGTTCCTCCAATTTTTTAAGTTGCAATTTTAGTCCTTTGGATGAGGCTTTTGAGCTTTTGGAACTCGCCTTGGAAGAGCATAAGTTTTGAGCATTTGTTGGCTGCTCCTTAAGCATTTTTCCTTCCACCAATTTTTGAGACTGCAACACTGTATTATCGGATGTATGAGATGAAACCTTTGAATTTTTCGAGCTTCCCTGCCCAACGTTCGGTACTTGGATGTTTCTTGAACACTGTGCTGAATTTTGCAGTGGTGCTGTTTTTTGTTGCTTCTTATGGCAGTTTTTGCACATCCAATCCACATCCGCCACCTTTTCATCAACGCCCACGCATGTAAAATGATACCACTTTTGGCACTTAACGCATTCTACCATACTTTCATCTTTATTTTGGCATGATGTGCAGTCCATGGCTGTTTTTGTTATTTTCAGTGGAGTGCGTATGATTCTGGCCGATTATATGTATAAAGGAAATTAAATGAGAGGACTTACCCTTTTTCTTTAATTGCAATAACCTTCAATACTGGTGGCAGGCAGCGACGCTGACAGAGCGACGCTTACGATTTCAACTTATAGTTTGATGGCGTCAGCGAGTCGTTGATTATTTTTCAAATTCAACAGCGATTAACGGCGGCGTCTGCAGCACAGCTTTTTTGCGTTTTTTCCCCTTCTTCTTCACAAGGCAACGCAGTTTAAAAAAATAAAAGAATGTTACGTTTGCGTAACTTTTGCTGGTATTCAAAAACAGAAGAATCCTTTTTGTATGTGGAAAAAGAAAGACTTTTATTTCTAATAAAAAATACAATGGTTAGAAATTAAAATAATAAAATAACAATTAACAATAAATACTTTTAAATACACCAGCCTCGTTCTTTTCTTCTGCGAGATTCTTTTTAGTTTTAGTTTCTTTTTGACATTACTTTTTATCGATTTATCGAACAGGGATGTTATATCTTAAATTCTCTCAATGAAGTGCTGCCATATTTGGCAACAGTTTCTTTCTGAAATTTGGAAAGCCTTGACTGTTCCCAGTGCCTCATCAGACAAACATGATATCAAATGATTGAATTTTTCGATATCTGTTAAAGTGGGATCATTGTCCACTAGATTTTCAAACAAACTCATAAAAATTTTATAATCTGAATATTTGCCACTGAACTTAAGTAAACGCATGCTAGGAAGTTTAGATTGATGAGTTGCAATTGCGAAAGACGTTTCTGAATTTACCGATTTCTGTTTACTTGCAACAAGCTTCATTAAAAGTGATTCTGTAATCACGCATGCGTCTTCTGTATCCGCCCGCTTTTCATCTTCAGGATCGATGTGCTCAACTTGGTTAAAAAGGCTCAAATTTATTGGTGAACAAACAACCTACTGAGAATCTTGCACTAAAATTCGTTGCAGTGCAATAATTGCGTTGATTGTACGGCTCTTAAACTCTCGAAATAACTTATCAAAAATTAGTTCCGTTCTTAAATTTTACTAAAACGAGTAAATTTTCGATGACTAGTAAATTATAGGCGTTTCACCAACCGCAAGTTTTGAAATCTCAATGAAATAAATTTATTTCGCAATAGACTCAATCGTAAAAAGTTTGTACAATTGGAAAAATTAAACAAATCGGAAGATTATTGCGTTAATTTTCACTTATTTTTTAACGAATTACTTGAAAACACAAGATTATTTAATAAAATTGCGGAAAAATGAGTTCCAACTAAAAAGTCGGATGGAAGCAGTAAGGCCTTACACGGTAATGTATAGAAGTGCGGTAATAGCAGCCCAGAAACTTCAATCACTCGTTGACATTAAATGTCAAATAAACCGAAACAATGTAACGAGTAAAATTGTAACCAAATCGACTGCAGTATTCCCGATCAAAAAAAGTATATCAAAAATATATCAAAATGATATCAAAAATTTGTCAGTGACATACAAAATTTTGATAAAAAAAGGAAATCACAGTGATATACGGAATGTAACGCTTTTATACGGAATGTAACGCTTTTTGTATATCAACATGATATCAAAAAAAGATATCAAAATGATATCAAAAAAAGATATCAAAATGATATCAAAAAAATATATCAAAATGATATACAATTTTTGTACATTTCTGATAACTAAAGTGACGCAGATTATGGGCAAATTTTGCAATATTGTGGAGAATCGTCGGCAACTAGTTTTTTTTTTTTGTACTCAATTATATTTTTTCTGCTTTTTCACTAATTTCATGACAAAACTCACTTCTTACTAAAATTGGGTGCTCGTCCGTTTTCCATACTTTTAGTTTTCCCAACCACAGGCCGCATGCAGCAACTGAATGGAGTGTCGGTTTTTTTGCACTCAATTATATTTTTGTGCTTTTCACTTATTTCATTAGAAAATTAACTTCTTCACTAAAATTGGCTGCGCGTTCGTCTTCTATAATTATCTTTAAATAAAATTCACAAACGAAAACGTAAAATTTGACATATCAGCAGCTGATAACTTTTTGATATCATTCTGATATACATTTCTGATACAAAATTGATATCAGCGGCTGATAAATTTTTGATATCATTTTGATATATATTTCTGATACAAAATTGACATGTTTTTCAATGATATCAAAATGATATACAAAAAATGGATATCAGCGGCTGATACATTTTTGATATCAAAATGATATACAAAAAATGGATATCAGCGGCTGATACATTTTTGATATCATTTTGATATACATTTCTGATACAATGACAAGAACTTGACAAGTTTTTTTGATCGGGTTTTTGTGAAAATTTGTGCTTAATTTGTTCGGTCTCGCGTTGGTTATTCACGCGGAAAATCGATTTTGGTTTTATTTTAATTAACGAAAAGACGAGTGCGAAATTTCACTGGAAAATTTCCAATTAATTTTCCGATGGTTTGCAGTCGATGTCGGGAAAAATTGTTTCACAGAACAAAATGTCGGGAAACTGGCTTTATTTTAATTTTTCTTATTATGTTATCAAATCTTTCTTTGAATATTGAATTTCTGTGTAACTCACTTTTCTTTAGAAATGTTTCAATTCTAGTAATTTAGTAGTTTGAGAATAGATTTTAATGAAATTTTTTTTTTTAAAATCCGAGAAAATAAAAAAAATCACGTGTGTCACTTTTAGCTGTGTATGTGTATGTGTGTGTGTTTTATATAAAATTTCAAATTCCAAAGATGATATGCAATTAATTTGTGCGGTGCTTTGCAGCAGTTTTTTTGTAATTAACCTCGCACTGTAATTAATTAATTGCTTATGAATACCTGGTTACTGGTTCCTTCCCTTTGACAACAATAGCAACTGCAAAGCATCAAGAAAAACAATCTTTTTAATTCCGGCGAAAATCTGAAGTCAGCCTGCTTCACGTAACTGCACCGTTGATTCGTAGAGTATAAAAAAAATATGCGCGAATTCCGTATTTTACTAACGTTCGGATATAAATATTTTTAGCGCAATATTTATACGAGTAGACCGAAAGACTTGTTTGTAAAAATATTTGAAGTTTAATACTTTCAAACGACTTCGACCAAAGAACAAGCAGTTTTAAAAAATGGTGGAACGACACGAATTTGCTTTGATAAAATTGAAAAAATAAAAAATTGAATTAGCACTGTCCCTGCTCGGGCGCCATGAAAATTTGCAATGATTTTTGCAAACGCGAAAAGTTTGATTAAACGAGATTTCGCTTTTTTAAAACTTGAATTAAATTTCCTAATTGAATTTTAGTGCGGACAGTATTAATAATTTCTATGATTAAGCAAATCGCGCGGAATTAAAAATCAGAACAACTTGTTCGGTTAATGATCACTTTTGGGGTGTTTATGTCGATGATCTGATTTTGGTTCTTTCGAAATTGTTGCTTCTGTTTGTCACGAACTTCAATTTTACAAACCTCTTCATTCATATTTTGCGGCGAGACAGTTTGGCCGTCATCCGATTCCATTATTCGAAACGACTTTTGTTGCTCTGACACAACTTCAATAATTTTTTCCTATTTTCAAGATATCATCCAAGCTGTCATCACTAGGTTCCAGAATTTTGCGCCGCAAGAAATCAGAAGTACATGTCTCCGTGATTTGGTCTTTAATGTTGCTTTCAATTTGGTTATTAAAATTATACTTTTTGGCATGTATCCGAAGTCGCATTGCGAACAATTCAATTCGCTCATTGATCTCCTGCTTCATTACAAATAAGCGCTTCAAAAACCCTTTTTTGGTAAGGCTGCGGTGAGCTTTTTCTCGCTTACATCCTATGACATGCAAAGTTAAAAAGAAAGAATAGTACTTACGGAGCGGAAGCGCTTATTGGAGAAAAAGATGCACTTCAGAAGCACTTATTTTCCCCTTGGGTTGTAACTTACCCCCATACATAAATCAAACTAATCCCTGTAGTTAAATTTGGATCTAGTCCAAAAGAGTGACTAGTTCGGCAATTGTTCAAAAATGTATTAGCGTTGTTCTAGTTCCCATTTCGCACAGATCGTCAGTTCACAGAAAAAATACAAAGTTTTCATGTTTTTCTTTGTCTTTATTTGCTCTCTTATTAACTGAGAAGTGCCGCTGATTGAGAAAATATAGTATCGTGAGAGATTAATATGTACGAACAGTCACGTTTTTTGGTGTTCCGTTTTTTTAATAAATTTACATGGAAATATACCACTTTTAAGTAAAGAAATTGTTTTAATATTAGTAATGATGCACTGTTACACATCCACATATATTGGATTATCTAAAATTGTTTTAATTTATTGATTATTTGAAAAAATTGTTAATTTTTATTCGCCATTTGAATTGCGCATTAGATAATCCGTCATTGTTCGCTTATTCTTCTTCTAATTCTCTCAATTTTAAGATACTCGTTCCCTCAATTTTTAGATACTTGAAATCGAGTCTCGAAGCTCTCAAAAATTTCAAATGTCTCTCGACTGGTGAATAGGTAATGCAAAGGGAGACAATTGACGATTCGTAGGACAACAACATTATATGAAAATTCGTTAGTTGTGGAACTAATACTAGTCCTGTTTGGAAGTAGTCAAAGACTAGTCATGCACTAGTCCGATCAACTGCAGGGATCTTAAACTATGTAATTACTAATAAGTCGCAAAGTTTAAAAAGCACCGTAGTGATTTAGTATTAAAAAATTCCTAAAATAAAAATATCATGTCTGGCGACATCTGTCAACTTTGTTGCTGTTGAGTATAAATAAAGCTTATAAATTTACAAGAGCTTGAATGCCTAAGAGTGTTCACAGCTCGCCCCCACTGGTTCACAAAACAAACCAAACCAGTTTTACAAGCACAGCAAGTACTGCGACTCCAGAACGCTCTCCCGCCCAAATTCAAAAAAATGCTTTAAAGCAAAATAACACTAGCACATCTGCAATAAAAAATGTTTCACTCACAGCGAGTCCGCTGTCTAATTTAAATAATTTAACATTCACGTAAAATTCCTCACCTTCTGCGCAAACGCAAACAAATTCCGAAAATTCATGGAGCAAACAATGCTCATCGCCTAATCTCAATATGCCACTGTCTTCTGATAGCAACATTATTAATAAAGAGAGTTTGCAACATGTTACCAATTCTGCAAATGTTAACAATTCTACAACAATGCAAACAAATGCTAATAATGGTGCTGTTCCAAAAACAGCAACCACAGAAGTAAACAAAAAAGTTCAAACTGGTATTGATCGATACATGACAATGAATTCAAAAAGAAAGCTTAGTTCCCAAAAACATGGCTTAGACAATTCCAAAAAAAATAAAACCAACAAAACAGAAACAATAACAAATGTTTTGTCTGGCAATCGATTTGCTGCATTAGGTGAGCTTAGCGATACAAACGACAAAAATCCTACTCCACCACCTAAAAACTTAAAACTACCCCCAATTTACTTGCGTGAACGCAGTTCGAATGCTCTAGTGTTATTAGCTGTGTTCCAATGGTAGTGGATCTGCTCCGGATCAGATCTGAACTCATTGGAACACACACGGATCTAATTTAAAAAACTTGGTTGCATTGGCAAAAAATAAATACAAATGTCAAATCATAAATGTCATTGAATTTAGAAAAACAAATTTAAGAAATTCAAAAAAAAAAACGTTCCAATATGTATGTAAAAATTGTCCTCATGTTATTTATTTTATTTCAAATTTACAAATTTTTAAATTTACTACAATCTTTGTGCTTCCATAAAAGTTTTAATGCGCAGGGAAGGAACGCTCTGCCACCAATTCGTCGGATTTCATCGCCAAGATTCCAAAGCCGAGAAAGCATCAGATTTCTTCAATCAGATGCGCGTTTCTTGGTGGAGAAATCCAAAAGGCCATTGACACCTTTATAGAGCGTATCACGTGTGGCTTTCGATTCCAATGATTTTAATGATTTTTAGTGAAACTTTATATCAATTTTATTTCATGTTTTTTATTAGATGAGTTTTTTTTAATGTTTTTAATATATTTTTTTGACAGTAAATGACAAACCGTCATGAAATAAGCCAGTGCTATCAAGTAAAACCCGTAATTTTCAAAACACTTCCATTAATCCAAAAAAGATTTTCGAAAGCATTCACGGATCCAGAAAATGGATCCAAGATCTGAGCTGGTTCTTAATTTGTTTTGTTTTGCTTGATAGTGGATCTGATCCGGATGTTGTCATTAAGGGCATCGAATCGTCAGTTGACCCGAAAGAAATTAAAGAACCGGTGGAACAAAAAAATTTCTTTCCTAAATCTGTAATTAATATTTTAAACAAAGAAAAGGTTCCTCAACCAATGTTTAAGGTTGATCTTCACCCTGACTCTGTCAAATTAAACTAGTAAGGGTGTAAATTTTGGCCTGGCCAAAAAATAAATACCCTACCCTGCAGTATTTTGAAAATTTTGCTTATATGAGAGGTGCCACGCCCTCTTGTCCGAGTACACCCAGTTTTTGTTCAGAGCTTGCATTTATAGTTTTAGTGTCAGAGTGAAATTTAGTTGGATTATCTCAAAAAACTTTTTCAGTATAGCATTTTGAAACTTTTGCTTATATGGGAGGTGCCACGCCCCCTTGTACGATTTCAACCAATTTTTGCTGAGAGCTTTCATTTATAATTTTTAGTGTCTGAGTCGAAGTTGGTTCGAATATCTCAAAAAACGCTTTCAGTATAGCGTTTTGAAGCTTTTGCTTGTATGGGAGGTGCCACGCCCTTTTGTCCGAATTCGCTCAGTTTTTTATCAAAGCTTGCGCTTACAATTTGTAGTACTTATGTGTATTGTGGCTGCATTGTCGTAAAAAATACTCCTAAAATTGCATTTTGAATATAATTTTTGTATGGGCGGTAGGCGTGTCTGTTGACCGATTTTGCTCATTTTCAATCCCCCGAGCTAACTTTGACGACGGAGGCAGTGTATCAAATTTCATTGAATTATCTTGCTCAGTTTTCCCAAAAAGTGTATTTCAACACACAGCCAGCCACCCAGCCAGCCAGCCAGCCAGCCAGCCAGCCAGCCACCCAGCCAGCCAGCCAGACAGACGGACATGGCTATATCGACTCAGGAGGTGACGCTGATCAAGAATATATATACTTTTCTATATCTGCCACGCCTCCTTCTCTGCGTTACAAACGGAAGGACAAAGTGAATATACCCTGGGTGTAGGGTATAAAAAGAGTGAGATTCATATAATCTATAAGCTGCAATACTTGCTTCACCGCCGAGTAGTAATAGAGGAACCCCATAAACGAAATGGCACGGTTCAGTGCACTAATTGCCAAGAGTATGGGCATACAAAATCATATTGTACCCTACACGCTGTCTGTGTTGCATGTGGAGAGCTTCACTACTTTTCTGAATGCAAAATCAAGTTGCAAAATGAAGTTAATTTAAAAAAGTGCGCTAATTGCGAAAGAGACCACAATTTACAGGGGCTGCCCTATTTATAGAGAGCTTAAAGCAAAAATTTCTGAGAAAAGACAAGTGAATCGTAATTTAAATCATAATGTAATCACTACACATACATTTGTCCAACAACAAGGCAGTTCAAATCCCATTGTTCCCTCTGTTTTATATTCAAGTGCATTGAAATCGGGCAAAATAAATCCACAACAAAATAGTTTAGAAAGTCAAATTACAAACTTAACGCAAACATTGAATCAATTTATGATGTCAATCCATTCAACTCTTCAAGAGTTAGTTAAAACGCAAAACCAGCTCCTCCAAATTTTGATTGCTCAAAAATAAGTGGACGGACTCAAAAACTGGACCCCAAAAATTTCCAACAGTTTGTCATGCGCAGAGTTGGTGAAATTTTAGAAACTACGATTGTTACGCAATGGAAATGGGTTCCCTCACAGTGAATCCTGCAGAAAATTGTCACCCGAATAAACTGCATCGCTTGGTTTTCTGAACCCGAGTTTTTATTTTGCGACGTCAGCAGTTGGTCGCAGTGCAAGACGTTTGAATCTGATACAGCAGGCAATGTTGAGCTTAAGCGCTGTATACTGATAATCGGAAAAGGTAACCTGAATTTAAGGCTAAATATTGAATATTCCTCAAATTGGAAGCGCCTATACCGAGCCATTGCCACATTTATATTATACCTCCAAAGGCTACGATCTTCAGTGACGTCAACAAACAAGGACACTTCCATCAGCTTCGAAATGATTCAGCGAGCACGACAGTTCCTTTTCAAGTATGCTCAGCATGAAGAGTACGGTGAGGAGCTGAGTCATCTTAGAAGCGGTAAGCTCATCGACAAAAGAAGCAAACTAATTGCTCTGAATGTATACTTAGATGAAAATGGAATCATAAGAAGCAGAGGAAGGACAGAATATTTGAATAATCACAACAATGCACGAAAGCTGTCATCATCAAATGCACGAGACCATCATCAATAATATAAGAAGTCAGTACTATATACCGTGATTGCGTGTGCTATACAGTAAGGTACGTCGTTTATGTCAATCTTGTAAAAATCAAAATTCTATGCCTCAGGTACCACAAATGGCAAAACTGCCACCAGCCAGACTAGCTGCGTTCAAAAGGCCGTTTACTTATGTCGGAATTGACTATTTTGGACCGCTGTATGTGACCGTAGGCAGACGACGTAAAAAGCGATGGGGTGTAATTTTCACATGCCTCACGATTCGGGCCATACATTTAGAAGTAGCACACAAATTGGACGTAAGCTCGTCTATAATGTCAATACGAAATTTTATTTCACGCCGAGGGACTCTAAGGGAGATATATACTGATAATGGAACCAATTTCAAAGCAGCCGAAAAAATTATTTGCGATGAATTAAAAAATGTGGACCTTTTGTTAATTATTTCAAAATTTGATCAAATTAAATGGAGATTCAACTCCACTGCAGCACCACATATGGGCGGTGCGTGGGAACGACTTGTGAGGTCAGTGAGGTCAGTTCAGTGATGAGAACTTGAGAAGTGCATTTTGCGAAGTCGAGTTTATTGTAAACTCGCGACCTCTGACGTTTGTATCTATCAAATCCACCGACGATGAGGCGCTCACACCGAATCATCTACTCATAGGATCATCGGACGGCTACAAGCCAATAAATAACGACAACGCAGACCTTCGACTACGCTGGCACCAAACTCAAAAGTTTGCTGTCCAATTCTAGTTGTGATTGTTGACGAAAACTTTCCGCGGAACTGTTGGCCTAAAGGAATCATAATCGATACATCATTAGCTTAAGACGGCCAAGTGAGAAATGTGACGGTGAGAACGAAATCATGTACTCTTCTACGCCCTGTTGCTAAAGCGACAGTTTTGGACGTCCACATTTCTGATGGTAAACTCGACAGAAGTGACTCGTTTACGGTCAAGGGGATGATGACTTCGATAGAATAGCACATCTTATTTTTCATACTTTGTTGTGCCGTCAGCTGTTCGTTGCAACAATCTGTCATTTTCATTTTTGCATTGTAATTTTTTCATTTGAGTAGAGCAGTCGTAAAAACTAATAATTTTAAAGTTCTCATTTTTGCTATTTATAATTTCATTTGTTTAATAAAAAACTTGAAAAGAAAAGTTGTATTTTGAGTTCTCTTAAAAATTAGTTTGAGTTAATAATTTGTTTGAAATGTTTCGCACTTTGTCGTAACAATTTTTGTGTACACTTTTTTGTCAAAAAAAAACCATAGTGCATTGGAAGCATGGCCAAAGTCAACCACAACAATGATGAATGAATTCCGTATTAGAGATGATGATTTTAAGTATACACATGTTTGTTTACTTTTTTTTATGTCTCTTTAACTGCCATATTTAAATTGGGCGTTAGTCGACCATCAGCGTAATTTAACTGTCTCTGTTTCGGTTTGCTCCATATAAATTTTGTGGACTTTTGACAAAACAACCTAACACAAATTTGGCAACTCTTAAGGGGTATGAACACTGTAAACGCTTTAATTTCAGGTGGTTTTTATTTTATTAACTAAGAAAAATTGGCTTGACATATAAGTATAAAACTTTGTATATGTATTAATTGAAGTTAGTACTACATGAAAAAATTTGATATTGATACAATTTGTCTCTTCTAAAACTTTAAATATCATTTTCACGAAATCACTTTTTTAACCGCGCTGACAACATAACTTGAAGAGTATTTGTCCGATCGACTTGATCCCGATGGCATTTTGTAAAAAAAACATGTCTCTACAGCAGGACGTGAAAATTTCATGGAATTTTTTTTTTTTTAATCGGTTGTATTTTTTTTGTAAATTGATATTTTCAAAATCCCCTTCGTCAAACTATAGTCATGTATATGTACTTTAAAAATATTTTTGGTTTTTTGCTCTTAGACGCTCCGTTTTGCTGCAATGCTGTCAACGCCACTGGGATCAATTTTTAGGCGCGTCATGTTTAACGGAGGACTGTGGGCCAACTCGATACAAACAAAAAAATATCAAATTTTTTCATGTAGTACTAACTTCAATTAATACATATACAAAGTTTTATATTTATAAGTCAAGCCAAGTTTTCTTAATTAATAAAATAAAAACTACCTGAAATTAAAGCATTTACAGTGTTCATGTCCCTTAAGGAAGCTAAAAAACTACGTTGATGTTTCCCAACTCTTTTTGTGTAGGAGTTGGAACAAATGGAAAAGTTTTTTTATTATACATTAATACAAAACAAATATTTTCCAGTAACTTTTTTTGCTCCCAGGCTCCTTTAACTCCTAGGAGGAGCATAGGGCCAATATGAAATCTCTCCATTTGTCACGATCCCTTGCGATGACTTTGATCTCTTGCCACGATTTTCCCGATTCTTGGATTTCCTTTTCCAACGACCTTTTCCAGTTGGTTTTGGGTCTACCACGTCCTCTACTGCCTTGTGGATTCCACTCAAAGGTCTGGCGACAAACTTCCCTGTGTGGTTTCCGGAGAGTGTGACCAATCCATCCCCATTTGCGCAGCTTGATCTCGTTCGCTATAGCCTTCTGTTTGCATTTTTGATGTAGCTCGGCATTTGATATAGTGCGAGGCCACCAAACCTTTAGTATACGCCTTAAGCATTTGTTGACGAAGACTTGCAGCTTGTTCGTTAGTTGTTCAGTTGAGCAAACGCGCATTTTGCTTTTGCTATTCTTGAGTTAATATCCTCTTTTGCTCCACCATCCATGGAGATAATGCTGCCTTAATACGTGAAGCTTTCGACGATTTCGATGTCATCACTGCCAGCTCTAAATGTGATGTCATTCCGGTTTGCCTTTAGCTTCATGCTTTTAGTCTTGGATACGTTGATTTTCAGGCCGGCCTTTAGTGATTCCAAGACAAGGTCTTCAATTTTGTTTTGCATATCTGAATGTTTGGACGATAAGAGGCAGATGTCGTCAGCGTAGTCGAGGTCTTCTAGATGTTCAGTAAAGTTCCATTGGATACCCCTTTTGGCCTTATTAAGAGCTTTATCTAGAATATCGTCAATAACGATAAGGAAGAGAGATGGTGATAGTAAACACCCCTGCCGTACGCCTGAATTAGTGGTGAATGTCGGTGACAACAACCCGTTGTGTAACACACTGCATTTAAAGCCTTCATATTGTGCACGTACTAAGTTTATGGCCTTTGCGGCAATACCTCTTCGTTGCAGTGACGCCCAGATGTTTTCTCGGAAAACACTGTCGAAGGCAGTGCTATAGTCAACGAAGACAAGTTGAAGTGCAGCACGCCACTCACATGATTGTTCGACAATTATTTTGAGCGTGTTGATTTGGTCCACGCATGATCTGTTTCGCCGGAATCCTGCTTGCTGCTTTCGAATGGCCGAATCAAGTTTTTCGCCTACCCTGCTCAGAAGTACTTTCGTCAGTACTTTTGATGGTACTGAGAGCAAGGTGATGCCTCTATAGTTTCGGCACTCGCTTAGGTCACTTTTTTTTGGCAATTTGACTAACATGCCATGTAGCCATTCTTCTGGCAAACGGTCTTCACTCCAGATTTTGGTGAACAGAGGATGGAGAATTTTAGCTGATGTTATGGGGCATGCCTTTAGCAGTTCAGCTGTTATTTGATCTATACCAGCGGCCTTGTTGTTTTTCATGCTTTGGTTAGCTTTCACTATTTCGTCAATTGTAGGCGGCGGTGTTTGTATTCGACTACTACTGCGAGTCACTGCGGCAGTTGTAGTTGGTGATTCTGGTTGCAGGGATGTGGTAGACATGGGATTTAGTATATCACAAAAATACTCTTTCCATCTGTTTAGTTGGTCGTCCGCAGATGTTAAGAGATTTCCATTTTTGTCTTTGATAGGTCAGGCAATAGTTTTTAATAAAATTGAGATAAGATGTTTTTGTCAAATATTTTTTGACCTAAAAAGTTCAGTTCTTTCCATAGGAAAAGTAACTTATTTCAAAGAAGTGCTCTTGTCAAACTTTTTTTTTGCCTTTAACCTATATTTATCTCGACTTTAGATGTTTTGTGAAGAAAAACACCCTTATCTTATGTCGACTAAAGTTGTTTTGAGAAAAGCATTTGTAAAAGTTTTTGTTATTGCTTGAATGCTTGAATTTTTTAACCTTTTTGAGATAAGTTGTTTTATCAAATGCAATTTGGAATAAAACATCGAGATGTGTTGATTTTCGATTCTATACCTCTGTAACTAAAAGTCATAGAGATATGACGATTGCACCAAAAGAAGCGTATTTAAATTGTATATATATCTGTGGCTTTTTGACAAAACAACCTAAGTCGGGATAAGACAATTCTCCAGGATTTTAGTCCTAAATATAAAACCGAACCAAAAGAAAAAATAATTTGACAGCTGCCACTTTAAGATTAGTAAAAATGTATGGAAAGAAGAGATTCAACGCTGCATCAACGAAATTGAGTCACATCATTGAAAAGTAATTAATCAGATTTTAGGTTCTCCTGAAAAGTTGCCAATTTCGAGTTAGGTTGTTTTGTCAAAAGTCCAGAGAATGGTATGAACAAGAAAAAGACAGAGATGGTTAAATACGCCTGACGCACAGTGGGCTAGAATTTTTTAAAATCGGCAAAATTATGGAAACCCCTTAACTCATGTATTAAAAGACAATTTTTAAGTTTTCGGGCCTACTGAATTCCAATGTCATAAAAATTTGGAGAAAAAAATGTATGCCCGAAAGTTAAAAATTTTTTTTTTATTTTTCTACTAAGTTCATTTTTTAAATATGGGTTTTTCTGGGCTCTCATTACGTATGACGATAATCGTTTGACGATATTGTTTTGACGATACTTTAAAATCACGTAACCATCGATTTTTAGTATCATCTGAACGATATCGTCTTGCTTTCTTTTTGTAAGCAAGCAGTAGTCAAATTATATCGTCTTAACGATTGTTTTCAGACGATAGCTCATAGTTTTTATGAAAATATTAATATTTTTTAAATGTTTCGCGCTTGGAATTTAATTATTTTCATAAATCTGTGGACTTTTGACAAAACAACCTAACTCGAATTTGGCAACTTTTCAGGAGAGCCTAAAAACTGGGCTCTCATCACGTATGACGATAATCGTTTGACGATATCGTTTTGACGATACTTTAACATCACGTAACCATTGATTTTAAGTATCGTCTGAACAATATCGTCTTGCTTGCTTTTTGTAAGCAAGCAGCAGTCAAATTATATCGTCTGGACGATTGTTTTCAGACGATAGCTTTTATGCTAACTTCTTGCTATCGTCGCTCATAGTTTTTATGAAAATATTAATATTTTTTAAATGTTTCGCGCTTGGAATTTAATTATTTTTATAAATCTGTGGACTTTTGACAAAACAACCTAACTCGAATTTGGCAACTTTTCAGAAGAGCCTAAAAACTGATTAACTACTTTTCAATAATGTGGCTCAGTTTTGTTGTTGTAGTGTTGAATCTCCTCTTTCCATACATTTTTACTAATCTTAAAGTGTCAGCTGTCAAATTATTTGTTTCTTTTGGCTAATAACACTTCACCGCACGAATGGCACTAAGTTCAAATCTTGCGTGAACTATGTAAGGTTTGTTTTTTATTGCATTTAATATGCTTTAAAACATTTTTTTTTACCAAAATTAAGAATTAGGAATTTTGTATGCCATATAGTTAAAGATTAAAAAAATATATAACTGAGTTATATGTTTACTACTTCATTGAACGCATTCTTGAAAGTCTGTTTATTAAATATTGCAATTGCATATTTGATTTTTTGGTTCTTAAAGTTGTCTAAGGAAATGCCTTCGAACTTCCTCTTTCTATTACGTGGAAACAGCGAAAGTGAACGTGAGATTAACTTAGCAATTAAAAATTAAAATCGTATTTTTTCTTTCCAAAAAGTATAAAAATTTAGGATTGAAATCTTAAATTGCAGTAGTGATAATTTATTTTTTTTTACAACGCCGAGATTTTTATTACTAAACCTTAGAAGACGATTAAGATTTATTCAACCTGATACCTCATGGTAAGTTAAAGGTTGACCCTTTGGCATAATTGTTTCTAAATCATAATATTTCTTAGGTATCAGGGTATGAAATATATTCCTTAATCTATTAATCATCAGAAAGAGCAGACATTTTCTAATTATTAAAAGCGGCAGGGATGTAAAACAAAAAAAATGAATTTGCCTCAACTTATGAAGAATTCGAAATTAAACTCGTCATTTAGGTATTCATTAATAGAATTACCTCAACCAGACTTTCATTTTCACCACACCAGACTACCGATCTTTGATATATCAGTTCTTCATCTTTAGTTGCTAAACAGCGGGCTCTTGCATATATCAATCGTCAAGTATATTTTTAAGCGGGAAAATTGTGTTACCGCGCATAACTAAAAACGTGCTTACATATAAAAAAAAAGTTAACTCCTCTAAATTATGTTAAAAAAATAAATCAATTAAAAGCTAATTAAGAGCGTAATATAAGTGAAAATAATCTTAAAGTACCCTAAAATTAATTAAAATATAAGAAGTTAAAGTTAAGATCCTAAATCTAATTACATACTTAAAATGAAAAAAAAAAAACCTTAGTATATAAACCTAAATACATAAAAATTTAGAAAAGTGCGTTATATACCTAACGTTAAACAACCTAAAGTGAATTTCAAGTTAACAAAAAAAGAAAATAATGCCTTAAATTACTTAAGTAGTTATTAAAATTGCTTAAAATTTTAAAGTTTTCTTATAAAATAATCTAAACTAAGATAAAATAATTTAAAAAAAAGAAAATAGCTAAAATTAGTTGTATATAAGTAGAGTTACATGCATGCATTCATATACTAAAATAGTGGTATTCATATACGGTTATATGAATACATAACTTAAAACACAAATAAGAACAATGTTAGTAAATAATTGAAACTTTGCTTAATTTGATTGAAAATAATTAATGTAAGTTAAAATGGTTATGTGAATGCAAGTATATAATGGTTTAAAAAAATAAGAAAGAAAAATTAATTATGTAAATTTAAAATATAAATGAAGTTATTCATGAATTAGTCCGTCCGCATATTGTGCCATCTCTCCAAACTGTTATACGCAAGAAACATAATTATGATACTTACCTTATGCATAGCAACATAACCAAGACAACATCGAAAACAACTCTACGTTAGCGCTATCGTCGGAGAAATTTTTGTGTATGACTCAACTAACTATCAAGTGAGTAAATCTTTAAAATTATATCGTAAATTTGTTTCTTATGTATGTAACCAATTAATTGAATATTCTTTATGCCCTAAACTAGATCATAATGTTATTTCGTTTGTATACAATGAATTTACTTTATAAAGATTTGAAATTAATTTTGATATGAAAATTTAAATAAACAATAATGGAAAATTAAATAAGTGATCGTGTGTGAAATAGGCCGATAGTGGTGAATATGGATGGGTGGGGAGACCAAGGATCTGTCTCTCGCATATGGTTGGGTGAGGAAAGAGCAGGGAAACGATTGTCATCTCAGTTTCTCGACTTCTTTTCCTTGTTTGTTGCGATTCTGATGATACGTAAATTTACGTCTGATTCATCTTGATTATTTTTTTCAATTTTGTTCCGTCTGCAGATCATTGACCCTATATACTACTTATATAGGTTGATTGACATCTTTGGTTTTGTTTTGGTTCGTGCATGAATTTTTTTTTTTGTGAATTTTTGGTAGTGCAGAATAGTGGGGAGCAAGAACTCCGCCCATTCCGACGAGCTAAGTCCTGGCTTAAGCTAGCATGCACACGCTCTGCCCACCTGCACAAGCCATGGGTACCGAAAGGTCCATCACAGAAAATGGCGCCCAACGTGGGGCCCACAGATTTTGGGTTACTCACATCTTATTGTTTTTTTTATTCTTAATTTTCTTCAGCAAATGGAAGGTAATGGAATTGGGTTTAAATAAAAATTTATATATTATTTGCCAACCGACCAACCAGAAGTTGTTACACTTTTTCCATTAAAATTTTGTGTTTATTAATTATTGACCAGTGGGTACTGGAATTGGTTTACATAATTGCATAATCGATTAGCCAACCGTCTTATTGGCCAATATTTTGATTTTGATCATAATGGTTTATGTTTTCGTTGTTACTATACGTCCTTTGGAATTTGTTTAAACTTATTTCATAGGTTTTCCAACCAGAGAGTATAGTGAGCAGCATTTTTGTTTTATTAAAAGTTGGAATAACAAGTTTTAGTACATTTAGCTAGTGTTACCAGTTTTATTGAAACATTTAGTTTTTATTTGCAATCAGTCTAGCAACATAATCGGGAATTGAAATATTTTTTAAGAATCACACTATCGACCTATAGTAACACACACACACATCTTTCAAACAAACAAATTTTATAGAAAAAAAATATCTTAGGAATTCAAGAATCGTATTTTGGAATATTTTTCTTTTTGTCTAAATTGCAAAAAATTTTTTTTCATTCTTTTAATTGATTTAACTTAAATTTAAGTTTTCCTTATTATTAACTTTGATTTATTTTTTTTTTAAAAAATCTTTAATTCATTTTTTTTATTTGCGTAAATTTGAGATAAAGCATTACTTTACCGCGAATTTAATCTCTTCTTTTTTTTGTGTAAGCCTATTTGAAGTAAAAATTTACTATGGCTCGTTTAGTTCATAGTAACGAACAGTTGAATTTGATTATGGTTGATGGGCCAGGAATAATTTGCTCAATTTGCAATGAAGCCACTACTGTAAATGATTATAGAATCACAGCATGCCAACACAGTTTTCATCATACAGTGGAAGTCGCCTATAACGACTCCGCTTGTAACGTCGAACCGCTTTTAACGACCATTTATTTCTCAGTTGTTTGGTTGGTTTCTTCATAAACCTTATGAGCATTTTGTCGGTTATAACGACCGCCGGTTAAAGCGACCGGTTTTGCGCGGTCCCTTGACCGTCGTTATAAACGACTTTCACTGTAGTTGCATTTCAACTTGGCTTACTGATCACGATACGTGTCCTTTGTGTAGAAGAACACTTGACGCACAGTCTTTGCGTAGTTTCGCTGAGCAAGATGATCTTGCGGCAGCAGTCAACCAAACAAATCATGGTGCAATACCTAAACCAAATAGAGGTGTTGTTACACGTTCTAGAGCAGGGGCTGAGGTAGCTGATTGGATTAATAATTCCCCAAGTTTAGACCAAAGCAGAAGAAATTTGTCTGAAAATCCGAATTTTAGTAATCGTAGAGGTAGATATAATTCTAGAGGAAGAGGGGGTCACAACGCACCATCTTCAAATTTCGATATCAGACGTGTTCAAGAGCTTATTGATGGCTCATTACAGTCTTTTCAAGATAACTTTGTGAGAAGATTAACAATATGGGGGTTAATATAGAGCATGTGCAAGAGCTTATATCTAATTCACTGCAAACTTATCATCAAAATACGGCACTTGACATTCAAAATACAATTTCGCAAACTCTTGAACGATGTATGCAAAATTTAAATTTAAATAATAATGACATTGGGTCAAGAAATTTAAATAATAACGATATTCATTCATAATTTACATATAAATCCAAATCAACCGCAAATTGATAACGATCTTGGAGCCTCAAACTCAAACAATCCTATTTTAAATTTTCAAGCTGCGGAGAATAATGGTATTTATCCTCAACAGATTATGAGAGAAAGATTTTCTACTGGTACTTTATCACCTGAAATTGTTTCTAAAATCATTTTAAACTGGAAAATTAGTTTTGACATTTCGCTGGGGAGCTCTGTAGATGAGTTCATATATCGTGTGAATGCACTTACAATTTCCACGCTGCGTGGAAATTTTGCTGCACTTTGTCAGTCAGCACATGTCCTTTTTGTAGGTAAAGCTAAGAATTGGTTCTGGCGTTACCATCACACTGTTCGCAATCTTGATTGGGCAGATATTTGTGATGATCTCAGGAGAAACTTTAAAGATTATCGTACTGACTTTGATATAAAAGAATGCATTCGGAATAGAAAACAAAAAAGTGATGAATCATTCGAACATTATATTGATGATATTTTGAACATAGCAGATGCGATAAAAACTCTCATGGCGGAAATTGAATTGCTCGAAATTATTATTAGAAATTTAAAACCTGATATAAGGCTTGAATTGCTTCATTTAAAGATTGAAACTATTTCTGATCTACGTCGTTGTTGTTGCCGCAGGGAAAATTTAGTCTCAGAACTTAAAAATTTGAGTCAATCACATAAAACCCAGTTTATACCTAGAAGACAGTTGTCTGAGCTAGAAGAATTAGGAAATTCTCTTGTAGTTGAGGAAGATATTGATGCAATTCAGCCAGCAAAAAGGAAGTGCTGGAATTGTGACGATGAAGGGCATTCCTATAAGCAATGTTTAAAACCACGTAGAGTATTTTGCTACGGGTGTGGCCTCATTGCGTTTTTCTATCCTAACTGTCCCAATTGCTCTAATATGGAAAACCGTCGGAGGGATACCTTAAGCAACAGCCAAAGGTATCCCAGCTCAAAGGATACCAAACCACAGTAACTATTCTTAAAAACTCCGGAACAAAATTACCAGACATACCTAAATTATCACCGATTTTACCATTGCATCAACGTCTTCAAAATTATAATTTAATTCGCTCTAAAATTTTTAAAAGTTCATCGAGATCTGCTAACCGTGCTCATGAATATTGGTCAAATATAAAGAAAAAGCAAAAATTGCTTCTTTCTTCAATTTTATGTAAGCCAAATGATATCAGACCCTATGCTAAAGTTATTTTACTTGATAAAAATATACTAGGATTACTTGATTCTGGTGCCTCTGCAAGCTGCATTGGATCAAATCTTGCAAACGAAGTTTCCAACAAATTTTCGTTTAAGCCACTAAAATCTTCTATACGTACTGCAGATGGGTCGTCTCAAGATATTAAAGGTGTCGTTATACTTGATGTAACTTACAAAAATGTTACTAAAAAAATTCAATTTTATATTATACCCAGTCTTACTCAAGATTTGTATCTTGGAGTCGATTTCTGGAATTCGAAATAGCTCCAAACATAATTTCCGAAATTACTGATCAAAATAATTGCACTGATGAACAAAATGTACATAAACTTTCAGTGGAAGAGCGACAGCAACTTAAGTCAGCCATTAATAGTATTCCAGCATTTGAAACAAATGGTTTAGGAAAGACAAGTTTGATTGAGCATAGCATTGATGTAGGTGAAGCTAAGGCTATTAAGCAACGTCACTTTCCTGTTTCGCCTGCAATCGAAAAATTAATGTGCCAAGAAATCGATCGTATGTTGTCGTTAGGTGTGATCGAAGAATCGAATAGCTCTTGGTCATCGCCTGTGGTTCTGGTCCGAAAACCTGGCAAGGTGAGGTTATGTTTAGATAGCAGGAAGGTTAATGCAATTACAATTAAAGATGCGTATCCATTACCTCACATAGACGGGATACTAAGCAGATTATCGCGCGCTGAATTTATATCAAGTTTGGATCTAAAAGACGCGTTCTGGCAGATCCCTCTTGATGTAAATTCTCGTGACAAAACGGCATTCACCATACCGAACAGACCTCTGTATCAGTTTAAAGTGATGCCGTTCGGTCTCTGCAATGCGCCCCAGTCTATGTGTAGGCTGATGGATAAAGTAATTCCATATAATCTGAAGGAAAGAGTATTCGTGTATCTAGACGACCTACTTTTAGTATCTGAAGACTTTCAAAGCCATATTAGTTTAATACAAGAAGTTGCATATCACATACGTAGAGCTGGCTTAACAATAAATATTGGTAAGAGCAAATTTTGTATGAAAGAAGTGCGATACCTGGGATATGTTGTTGGTTACGGAACTTTGCAAGTTGATCCTGACAAAATTTCGGCCATAACTGATTTCCCAGTTCCTAAATCTGTTCGACAGGTTCGTCGATTTTGTGGCATGGCAGGCTGGTATCGGCGATTTATTGCCAATTTTTCCGATATTTCTAGTCCTATCTCTGATTTGTTGAAAAAATCTTCTAAATTTGTTTGGACACCAGAAGCTCAGGTAGCTTTTGATTCTCTTAAAGAAAAGCTTTCTAATGCTCCTGTCCTTATAACAGCAGATTTTAATAAACCTTTCATCATTCAATGTGATGCTAGTAATTTTGGCATGGGGGCTGTTCTTGCTCAAGTTACTGAGGATGGTTGCGAATCACCAGTGGCTTATATGTCAATGAAATTTAATAGTGCACAACGCAACTACTCAGTAACAGAGCAAGAATGTCTTGCAGCAGTGATGGCAGTCAAAAAATTCAGACCTTATGTGGAAGGGTATAAGTTTAGCATTATAACTGACCACGCAAGCTTGCGTTGGTTGATGAAACAAAATGACCTAAGTGGACGCTTAGCGCGCTGGGCCCTGAAACTGCAGGCATTTGATTGCGATATCCAACATCGTAAAGGATCGGCAAATGTTGTGCCAGACGCACTTTCCCGCGCATATGCCATTGCCGTTGAAGAAATTTCTAACATACCCATTGATAATGTTGCGGACATTGATCTATCATCAGCTGAATTTGATAGTGTTGATTATGTAGAATTGAGACAAAAGTTTTTAGATAAATCAGATAAATACCCAGATTTTGTTGTAAAAGATATTTATCATAGGACAGATTTTTATGAAGGTGATATAAATCAGGAAAACGCTACATGGAAATTGCTAGTGCCACAAGGTTTACGTCAAGAAGTTATGCAGCGTGCTCATAATGTTTCCACAAGTGCTCACGGGGGTGTTTCAAAAACATTAGACAGACTAAGACGTTATTTTTATTGGCCAGCAATGTTTCGCGAAGTTCGTGAGTTTGTTCTAAATTGTGAGATTTGTAAGTTAACGAAACACCCGACAAAAGTATTACGTCCCCCGATGGGAAAACTAGTCGCTGCGGATAGGATTTTTCAACGATTGTATATCGACATTATAGGTCCCTTTCCACGTTCAAAAAGTGGCCATATTGGCCTTATGATTGTTGTTGACCAAGTTTCCAAATTTTTGTTTTTATTTCCTTTAAAAAAGTTCACATCAAAGTCTGTCATATACAATTTGAAAATTCATATATTTGACACTTTTGGAGTGCCAGAATTTCTGGTTAGTGATAATGGCAGCCAATTTAAGTCCGCAGAATTTGAAGCATTTTTAAATAAATTAGGCGTAAAACACATTTGTACAGCTGTATACTCTCCACAGAGCAATTCAGCTGAGAGAGTTAATAGATCTATAAATGCAGCGTTAAGAGCGTATATTAAAAGTGACCAGAGGGACTGGGATAACCATTTAAGTAGCATAAATAGTGCACTACGAAATTCAATACACCAATCCGTTGGATATAGCCCATACTTCATAGTTTTTGGTCAGCATATGATGACTCATGGCGAGAACTATGAACTACTGCGTAATATAAACATGCTAAATGAGGGTAGGGTGCTAGATGATCATGAACGCCATGATAATCTCTCAAAAATACGTGATGGGGTGCGAGAAAACATTTTGAAGGCATACAACATGAATGTTAAAAGTTATAATCTTAGATCTAGGCCAATTTCTTATAGCGTAGGACAAATTGTGTTGCGTAGGAACTTTGCGCAAAGTAATGCAGCAGAAAAATTTAACGTAAAACTAGTAAACACTTTTGTAAAGGCGAGGGTTCGACGGAAATTAGGATCATCGTATTATGAACTTGAAGATATAAATGGTAAATCATCAGCTACTTACCATGCTAAGGACATACAGGCGATTTAAAAATTAGTTACATGTAAATACCGATTTGTTTTCAGGTATTTTGTCTTCAGTTTTTTATACCAACATGACTTTATGGCCTAAAAAGCTGTTTTGTAAGGTTTGTTTTTTATTGCATTTAATATGCTTTAAAACATTTTTTTTTTTACCAAAATTAAGAATTAGGAATTTTGTATGCCATATAGTTAAAGATTAAAAAAATATATAACTGAGCGATATGTTTACTACTTCATTGAACGCATTCTTGAAAGTCTGTTTATTAAATATTGCAATTGCATATTTGATTTTTTGGTTCTTAAAGTTGTCTAAGGAAATGCCTTCGAACTTCCTCTTTCTATTACATGGAAACAGCGAAAGTGAACGTGAGATTAACTTAGCAATTAAAAATTAAAATCGTATTTTTTCTTTCCAAAAAGTATAAAAATTTAGGATTGAAACCTTAAGTTGCAGTAGTGATAATTTATTTTTTTTTACAACGCCGAGATTTTTATTACTAAACCTTAGAAGACGATTAAGATTTATTCAACCTGATACCTCATGGTAAGTTAAAGGTTGACACTTTGGCATAATTGTTTCTAAATCATAATATTTCTTAGGTATCAGGGTATGAAATATATTCCTTAATCTATTAATCATCAGAAAGAGCAGACATTTTATAATTATTAAAAGCGGCAGGGATGTAAAACAAAAAAAATGAATTTGCCTCAACATATGAAGAATTCGAAATTAAACTCGTCATTTAGGTATTCATTAATAGAATTACCTCAACCAGACTTTCATTTTCACCACACCAGACTACCGATCTTTGATATATCAGTTCTTCTTCTTTAGTTGCTAAACAGCGGGCTCTTGCATATATCAATCGTCAAGTATATTTTTAAGCGGAAAAATTGTGTTACCGCGCATGTATATAACTAAAAACGTGCTTACATATAAAAAAAAGTTAACTCCTCTAAATTATGTTAAAAAAATAAATCAATTAAAAGCTAATTAAGAGCGTAATGTAAGTGAAAATAATCTTAAAGTACCCTAAAATTAATTAAAATATAAGAAGTTAAAGTTAAGATCCTAAATCTAATTACATACTTAAAATGAAAAAAAAAAACCTTAGTATATAAACCTAAATGCATAAAAATTTAGAAAATTGCGTTATATACCTAACGTTAAACAACCTAAAGTGAATTTCAAGTTAAAAAAGAAAATAATGCCTTAAATTACTTAAGTAGTTATTAAAATTGCTTAAAATTGCTTAAAATTTTAAAGTTTTCTTATAAAATAATCTAAACTAAGATAAAATAATTAAAAAAAAAGAAAATAGCTAAAATTAGTTGTATATTAGTAGAGTTACATGCATGCATTTATATACTAAAATAGTGGTATTCATATACGGTTATATGAATACATAACTTAAAATACAAATAAGAACAATGTTAGTAAATAATTGAAACTTTGCTTAATTTGATTGAAAATAATTAATGTAAGTTAAAATGGTTATGTGAATGCAAGTATATAATGGTTTAAAAAAATAAGAAAGAAAAATTAATTATGTAAATTTAAAATATAAATGAAGTTATTCATGAATTAGTCCGTCCGCATATTGTGCCATCTCTCCAAACTGTTATACGCAAGAAACATAATTATGATACTTACCTTATGCATAGCAACATAACCAAGACAACATCGAAAACAACTCTACGTTAGCGCTATCGTCGGAGAAATTTTTGTGTATGACTCAACTAACTATCAAGTGAGTAAATCTTTAAAATTATATCTTAAATTTGTTTCTTATGTATGTAACCAATTAATTGAATATTCTTTATGCCCTAAACTAGATCATAATGTTATTTCGTTTGTATACAATGAATTTACTTTATAAAGATTTGAAATTAATTTTGATATGAAAATTTAAATAAACAATAATGGAAAATTAAATAAGTGATCGTGTGTGAAATAGGCCGATAGTGGTGAATATGGATGGGTGGGGAGACCAAGGATCTGTCTCTCGCATATGGTTGGATGAGGAAAGAGCAGGGAAACGATTGTCATCTCAGTTTCTCGACTTCTTTTCCTCGTTTGTTGCGATTCTGATGATACGTAAATTTACGTCTGATTCATCTTGATTATTTTTTTCAATTTTGTTCCGTCTGCAGATCATTGACCCTATATACTACTTATATAGGTTGATTGACATCTTTGGTTTTGTTTTGGTTCGTGCATGAATTTTTTTTTTTGTGAATTTTTGGTAGTGCAGAAAAGTGGGGAGCAAGAACTCCGCCCATTCCGACGAGCTAAGTCCTGGCTTAAGCTAGCATGCACACTAGGCATGCGCTTATTTTACGATTTTCTGATTTTCGTTCATGCCGCCCCCTGAAATCCTTCTAATGGTCATAAAAACAAATACTATGAAGTTTCACGGCGATCGGATAACGATAACCCGGCCCGCAAGATAGGTCAAGGTCAAGTTGAGGTTTCAGGCAAAAAATAATTAAATTTTTTTTTAAACTTAATTAAATTAGTCAAAGCATAACTTTATCTTATAGCAAATTGAAATACCTTTCCAACAAGCTATAATTGTTTAAAATCGGGTAAAAAATACGAATTCTATGAATTTTTCTTTTATCGACATTAGCAAAATTGCCGCAAAATACCATATGTAGTAGAATAGCATTTTGCGGCAATTTTGCTAATATCGATAAAAGAAAAATTCATAGAATTCGTATTTATTACCCGATTTTAAACAATTATAGCTTGTTGGAAAGGTATTTCAATTTGCTATAAGATAAAGTTATGCTTTGACTAATTTAATTAAGTTTAAAAAAAATTTTCATTATTTTTTGCCTGAAACCTCAACTTGACCTTGACCTCTCTTGCGGGCCGGGTTATCGTTATCCGATCGCCGTGAAACTTCATAGTATTTGTTTTTATGACCATTAGAAGGATTTCAGGGGGCGGCATGAACGAAAATCAGAAAATCGTAAAATAAGCGCATGCCTAATGCACACGCTCTGCCCACCTGCACAAGCCATGGGTACCGAAAGGTCCATTACAACTATGGGACACCCTTATATCTCTGGAACAAGAAATCTTAGAGACATGGCGATTATACCAATAGAAGCGTATTTAAATTTAATATTTAGAAATAAAATCCTGGAGAATTGTCTTATCTCGACTTAGGTTGTTTTATCAAAAGTCCACAGAAATGATAATGAAAGTGAAGAAAAAATTAAATTGTGCCTACAACGAAGGATTCTCAGGGATAAATCTGTTCCTTTATCTCTTCCATCAAAAAAATATGTAAATTATTATCAAAAGTGCAGTGCATTTATGTATATATTGAAGACAATAAATCTTGCAGTGATGTCGTTTGTACTCCTATAGGAGTATTTTACTCCTATTTGAGCAAGCGTACTCATATACTCCCCTGAACCATTTTTGTGCTCCTTTTCAATACTTGGTACTTCACTGCAAGTTTTCAATCAAAAACATAGTGTGATGCAAACTAAAATTTTCAATGTTGCTTAGAGCTGGTTCACACGACAAACAATTTAGTGTGTCTTAATGTATAATTTGGAAAAGCGTTGAAAACAAGTTATTTTACAGAAATATGAACAAATAAGTGAAAAAGTTTGAATATTTCTGCAATTAAATTTACGAATTCTATATATTTATAACAGGTTTATAGTTAAAGCAAAAAAAAGTAGCTGCAAGCTCCACTGATGCTAGCAAATCACCAGAAACAAGGAGGTAAACGATATCAGACGTGCTAAAGTATCCAGCATCAAAAGAGCACAAAAATTTCGAACTGCTTGGTTGGAAAGTTTTAGTTTGCTCGAATCAAGCATGAATCCAAAGAATGAAGTCGTTTTGCCAAGTTTCGATTCCAACCAAAGTAAGGCAACTGACAAGACATGAAAGTTCAAAATTTCATTCCAAGGTTGTGCTGAGCTTGTGATATTGCAATATTGTCAGTTAAAAGCTTCTACAATAAACAACTTGTAATTGATACCGTCAATAAAAATCATTTTATTCTGTGAGACGGTTAAAAAGCAAACATGTTAGCATAGTACTCCCCATTAGTCCAAAATACTCCCAAAAAATCTAAAAATGAGTACCGTGATTTTTTTTTGAAACGACATCACTGAAATCTTGATAGTTGTCGGTCAACAAATATTCCACCAATTTTAAGGTTATGTTCAACCTTGGAAATTCTTGGCAGCGGGAGCTACCAATGGTTGACTGGAAATGATTTTAGCATCTCTGTTAGCCAAAGCACTCTATCGGGAATTGTTTCTGATACCATGAAGGCGCTGGAAGCAATTATTTGCCCACTGTGGATACAATGGGTGACAGGAAGAAAAGAAAATAGAAGACAAAGCAGTGGTTTTACCGGAAATATTCCGTACCAGTAGGTTAACCTAAACTATTTATAAAAAAAGGTTAATATCATGTTTGCTTTCAGTAATCGGTTGCATAGATGGTACATATTTACATTTTCAAAGGCCCTGAGAAAATGAGCAAATGTATTTCAACAAAAAGCGTAAAAATAGCTTAAATGCGATGATTTTAAGTATAAAAATACTATCAACAAATTTTAATGCATTTGCTCAACAGATTTGCGATCATGAAATGCGAATAACGGCAATAAATCCAAGATACGCCGGATCTTCACATGATTCCTTGGTATGCAAACATTCCATCAATGAATCTTATTGGAAGAAAGAAAGAGCCGATATAATCCCAAAAAACTAGCAGTTTTTGCAAATGTTTGTGCCGCACTGTAAAACATTTGCATTTATCATAAAGTGAAAAATTTTTACCACATAGAGACAGAAACTGAAGTAGTCCGGTGTTTCCAACAACCGCTTGCAGCAGTTGGCAGAAAAAATAAGAGACGACATTAAAGAGTCTCCTTCTGCTTAATTTTTTTTTTTTTTTTTTTTGTATGCTTAACACTTCTTTTGTAATTTATTTACACGATTCATATTTAAAAAACCTTTCTCTTACATTTAAAAAATTCTCCTTGGCATATCCAAATAATAACAAAAAATAAAATAAAATTTCACTTCTGTCAGAAACATATGAAAACAGAACAATAGACGATACGATAGAAGATACGATAGCGATAGGTTTATATGAAGCAAGCTTTTGATGATATCGTCGGACAGTATTGTTCGAACGATGATCGTTTTAAAAGTTACGTGATGAGAACCCTGGTTTTTTCCTCAAATCCTACGAACCAAGGACTTAAAAACTATAGGAACGATAGCAGCTATTTGCATATCTAGAACCTTAAATTATTGATTAAAATTTAAGTATAAATGTGTGTATGTATAAATTTTTTAATCCACATCGCATAAGATTTACGTACACAAAATTTTTGGGGGGACAGTGCGGGAGCTAATTTATATTGATTTTGGGTCTCAATAGAATAGTTCTTTATCTGCAATACGCAAAAGCCAGGGATCTCCAGTGTACTATACATAACTATTTTTGTCTTTTCTTTTAGGTTATAAGATTTTCGCACCTATTTGAGATCCATTTTCAATATTAAGAATAATGAGAAATATTTTTTTACAAATGCCATATACTTACCTTTATAATTATTGTCTTGTACGCCGCACAATGGGAGATTGTGGCCATAAATAGGTAAAATTTGAAAGTGCTATGGATTAAAAAAATGTTTACGCCAATCGTCAGATAATACTTAGAGACGGAAAAAAAACTATAAAAGTTTAAAAATTTGTTTTGGCTTAGCAACACAGTGAGCCCAAAGTTGGACTTTAAACAGAAAAAATGCTCTACAGAACTTTTAAAATTAGGAACTGCTGGATAAACGCTCTAGTTAATTTGTTTTAAGCCCGATCCACTAATGTAGCATATCGTTAGAAAGTATATTGTTCCTACTTTGTTAAAAATATTTATATTTTTTTTGCCGATTTTATGTGAGTTATAGTGGTTTTTCAAATATTTAAAAAAAAATGGTAAAAATGGAAAAATTGCAAACTTTGACATTAAAAAAAAAAAAAATACATTTTCTGATTTTCATTATTTTTCAATATAATATGTGACCAAGTATGCTTAATCGATATGCAAAGTCCCTACTGCCTTTTTTGAGAACTTTTTTTTTTATAAACTTTTTCATATTGTGGTTTTTGACGGGACAAAATAAGTTGACTTTTTTGGAACGCTATTTTTAATTCGTTTGCATCGAAATATATCAAGATAGCATTTTGTCAAAAAGTACAAGCATTTAGCTTTTAAAAAAACATTTGTTTGAGTTTTTATGTATGATAGGTGAATTGTGGTGATTTTTCGAAAATTTAAGCTCAAAAAGCCAAAATCGATAAATTGTACAAACTTTGACATTAAAAAAAAAAAATACATTTTCTGATTTTCATTATTTTCCAGTATAATATGTGGCCAAGTATGCTTAATCGATATGCAAAGTCTCTACTGCCTTTTTTGAGAACTTTTTTTTCTATGAATTTTTTCCTGTAGCAGTTTTTGAGAAAAAAAATATTTTTATTTCTTTACATTCTGCAACGTTTTACAATATATTTATCAATTTTAAGCTTACAGTCTTCTTAAATTCCAAAAAAAAATTTTTTTAAGAGAAGTGTGACAGGTAAGGGGTATATTTCCTCCTTTAAATCCCCCTTGGGACTCACCCTTTCTTAAAATAAGCCAAGAGCATATTGAAGGCTATACAAAAAACATTATAATTGGTATAATATCATACAAGCACTTCAAATACCAATTGGTAGTCTTTCCGAAAAAGCTCAGGAAGCATCAAACAAAGTTTTTAAAAGCGCTAGGTTACACAACAGCAGATTGTGCTCTAGAGTAGCAAACAACGAAGACGTTTTGCATTCATGCTGATCTCTTCTGATCCGATTATTAGCCAAATCCGAGTAAAACGTGATAAAAAATATAAAGAGTTATCACCAGAAGCTCAAGAGGTGTTGCAATTAAATGAAAAAACTAATTAAAATAAATTAATTTTTTGGAAGGCGTGGCACTGCCCATTTTTCTAGTGCGGATTATTTGTTCTGATGGTCTTTTCATATATACCAAATAATATCTATCTTCGTCAAATATTTTCAGAAATATGATGAGTTTTTTTTTTTTGAAGGCGTGGCACCGCCCATTTGTCCTAGGAACATTATTTGTCCTGATGATTTTTAAACATTTACCAAATCTCATTTATCTGCGTCAAAGAGTTTCGTTGATATGATAAGTCAATTTTTTGGGGGGCGTGGCACCGCCCACTTTTTTAATATATAGCTTAGCCTTTTTTTGTACTAGCATAATATAAAAACTTTTTTAAAATCGGATACTTAATTTCCGAGTTAATAAGGGACAAATGCACAAACAAACAAAATCTATTTTTTATAAAGTAGATTTTCGTTTATTCCTCATATCTTGAAAACTATAACAGATAGCGCAAAATTTTTAACATTTTTGAAATAAGCGGGGTCAAGTTATTGAAAATTGATACCCATTTTGAAAAAAAATTCGGACCACGCCCCAACTTTGTATGGGAGGTAGGCGTGTCCGTCGGCGGATTTTGTTCATATTCATAGATTTTTATTATTTTAATGTAAAAAACATCTGTACCAAATCTCAATAGCCTAGCTCTATTATTACTATATATGACCGCCGTTCCATACAAACCCTCCCATTGTGCGCCGTTTTAAAATTTACAGTGCGGCTTGGAATATATTTCACTTCGCGTGATCTGTTTACTTTCAAATAAATATTTTTTAAGTAAGTAAGTAATATTTATTGAGTCTTTTCCAGTTACAAATTTTAACATTTTTAAAAAGTTACTTGAGACTTCTTAGAACTATTTTATGTATTGTTCTAATTATACAATAAAAGGTGTTAGCTACTTGCTATGTTATAAATTATGTTTAATTTCTTTTTGAATATATAATAAGTAATAAAGTGTTTGCTCCCAACACAATGAAATTTTCATGAGATGGTATTATCTCGATTTTTTTTTTTAAACTTACAACTAACTTAAAACTTAAATCTAATAAAACTACCCTCTATGGGTGTTGGGACTTGTAAGCCTATAAAATTCTGGTAAAAGTGGTGCAGTGAAGTCGATATCAACGTTTATGTTTTCATTTATAAAACCAATTGGTGACAAATAGTAGTTTGTGGACCAATTTGAATTATTATGTGAATTATAAATTTCTTTTATAAGCAAATTATCATGGAAAGGTAGTTTACCTATAAATTTTTTCAATAAAGATAGAGCATATTTACACAAAGGATTTACAAATGCTTTAGAGTATATGTAATTATTGGAGAAACGTTTGGTATAAGATTCATATTCTCTATCAACACATAATCTCAAAATTTTTCTCTCAATTATTTCTAGTTCTTTAGCGACGGAAGGAGAAATTGTGAACCAAATTGGAAACGCATATAAAAGGACTGGACGAATACATAATTTATAGATTCAAATTTTAGTCTTTGAGTTCAAATATTTGCTATTTAACAAATTTGAAAACATCGATTTGATTCTATATGCCTTTTTTAAAATTAATCTAAACACACTTAAAATGACAAACTTCTAACGAATGTACGCTCATAAGTATGAATGTGACGATACCAATTTTTTTGACACAGGATGTACGAATTCATGTACTTTCAAATAAGTGACATAAAAATCAAAAATTCAAAACTATAGTTTTTGTGTTTTGCCGATTTAAAAAAAATCTAGCCCACAGTGTGTATATTTTATGTATATTTTATTACGATACAACTATCGATCAAGTTTGTCAGTTTTGCTCAAATTTCTCTTGTTTGCGTGTGTGGCCGCTATTTTTCGTCAGTCACCATTCAACCATAAAATGGTTTGTGGTTGACTGACAGTCAGCTGCCATATTTCACTGACGAACATGATCGCTAGTGTATACCCCGCTTTAATCTGTTTTGAAAAATAAGCAAAACAACAAAACGATTTGTTTATGAAGTAGATCGAAACTGGAGTGGAATCGGCTAAGGTGATAGTTGATAGTCGCAATTTTGATTATCGTTTTTGATTATCAACTTTTCTTTGCTCTGTATAAAGCGATCACAGAATAATGTTTGATAAGTGGCAACGCTTACAATTTTAAAGTTTAATTTGAATTTTCATTTGAATTTTAATTGGTAACAAAGGAAAAATTTGTTGCAAAAAACAAAACGCGATTTACTTAATAAATTATCGGATGCCATGTAAGCGTCTAAATTTCATCCAAATCAAAATAAAACGGTATAAAATTACGGCGGTGTTACTCCGAGTTTGGCCAAATGTAGCATATAACTATCTGCCGAATTTATTTTGGCAAAATGATATGTTTCCGGCTCTGGCTCATCTGCAAATGGAGGTGTTGTTTCCTGCGGCTATGCCATCACATCAACGTTAAATATAAAATAAGATCTTGCGTGCTGGACAACAATGCATTAAGATGACAGACGGACACTGAGATACATAGATATGAAAATTGAGGAAACGGAAATGCTGAGGGCTTGATAGGCATGATTTATGTTGTTGTTGCACCATAGAAGAGCTGAATGAGACTAGATGTGTTTGTCCCATGGCGCAGTCTCATCCTTGACCGACAGATACACGTCAGCTAAAATCCAAAAATAAATATAATCCGAGGATGCCTCAAGATTATACCCTACGAAACAATTCCAGCTTAAAAATTAAATAAAGCTAGATTATACTCCATTAAAAAATACAATTTAATGAACAGAAATAAAAATAAAACAAAACATGCAAAAAAAATCAAAGTTAAAATAAATTTACGGTGTTCCATAACGTGTAAATGCCTCGAAATCCTTGTAAACTTGTAATAGTTGTCAAAATCAATAAGATTTTTGACAGTTTTACGAATTTTCGAGAATACCCCAATTAACTTTTCGGCAGCCTTTTTTATATGACCAAACTTCATTTCTCTACGCTAAGGAGCTGTTCACATATTACGTAACGCAGTTTTCGACAAATTTTAATTTTTTTTTTAATAGTAACGTAACAAATCTTAGTTTTGGTAATTTGAATATAAATTTTTTGTCACATAAAATTATAAAATCGACGTTACGTATTATAGTTGATGACCTTTCCTTGCAACACATCGTAACAAATTGTTCGACTCCTCCCCTCCCTCCCTCCTGGCGTGTTACGTAATATGTGAACGGCCCCCAAGTAGTTTCACAGATATGGTAAATTAATTTTTTGGGGGAGTGGTACTGCCCATTTTTTTTATTGGACATTATTTGTCCCAATGCCCTTTACATATATATGTGTTACGTTTTATTTATCTACGATGGATAGTTTCAAAGATATGATGCATTAGTTTTTTAAAAGGGCGTGACACTTTCTGATACTAACATAATATGTTAATTTCATTAATATCGGTCCAGTCCATTTTTGGAAGTTAATATCCAGTTTCGAACCATTGTGCATCGTTTAATTTACCGTAATTCTTTTATCTTCTACAATCTTTTTATTTTGCACTTTAAAATCTTCTTTACGAAGTTAAATACTTCAAATATATATAAAAACGATACCAAAATTGGTATCACTTGAAAATGACACAAAAAATGTGACTATCAAGCTGACTATCACCTTACGCAGAGCAAAATGCGATAGTTGATAGTCAATAATCAAAAATCAAAGTTGATTATCGCCTTA